>CM076573.1:41217774-41432761 GCA_034641835.2 Pinus albicaulis | reverse complement strand
GTTGTTGATCATAATCCATTTCCCATAAAATTCCACAAGAAATCTGGCTCAGAGCTCTCAAATTCCCCCTTTCAGTCTTGGAAAACCATCCTCAAATCTACCGTTACCGTTTCCCACCTCCAAAATACATTATGAAAGGCTGGAAATTTATATTTGAAAATATTCGAGGCATAGCTCCTTCAGCCCTAGCCCCTTTGTTCTTTTCTTCCATGAGACCAAAAGCCCAAAACAAGTGCTAACTCTATACACACTTATCAAAGGGATATCGGGAGTATTTCGAGCCGTAGATCTGTATGAGATTGGATGGCATTTATTCGTCTCCGCCGCGCCCGCAGACCTCCCGACAGCCGTCCGATTAGACCATGAGATCAACGGTTTGCGACGCGCCTGTCCTGGTGGTCCCCGCACCCAAAACACTGTTCAAAACCAGCGGTTTATATCGCACCACCTTTCAGTGGTAGGCGGTAATTCCTCTTGGGCCAACGATTCCACTCATCGCCCGCCGCGTGTCTCCGCGTACGGCCCCAAAACTGCTCTCCATTGCACATTATCGTTCGGTCAAAGTCATGCATCGATATTCATCACAGCCGTCCAATCTGGAGGTCATCATCCAACGGTTATCACACTCCAAATTTGCGCGAGATTTAGTCCAAGTGTACAGTGCTCCTGGCCCACGGTCCATCGCCTCTGATGCTCTTTCGACCGTCGATCTTTTCCCGAGATCGGACGGTTAAGATCTGCTCACCCCGCTTTTGACCAGCTCCCAAAGTCAGTCCTCCACATCATCCATTCCTCGTTGCTTTGATATCGTGCCACCTGTCCTCCAGTTTTCCTCCACGTGCTCTCCGCCACCCCAGATCTATACTTTGCTCATTTCTTCATTCCTTACGTATTTTCACGTTCATTTCCACATTCCATCAGTTCGCTCTATGGTCATCCCACACTGTTGTGTTACATTTTCTTCGTCACCACCCTATGCCGCTTCACCATTTCGCTAGTCTGTACGACCGCTTCCATTAACCCTGCCACATCTTCCATCCTCATATGCTTGGATTTCTTAACATGTTCTCGGATTTTGCAGGTTTATAGCGACGAAGATTTATCATAAGTTCCATTCTCCATTAAAAAAGCTAAGTATGCTCCAAAGGACCATTTATTAGAGGCAGAATCATGGAAAAAGGATTTGGGTAGCTGTTACGACATAGCTTTCATTAAAGAAGCAGGGGTAAAATCTGTCAAACCTCCTAGAGTCATTCAAAGCACAGATTGCGGCAGATGGAAACATTAATGTTGCGATAAAGAGTATCAGTAAAATGATAGATGAATTCAGCGTTCAAAATTGAAGATTTTAAATCTTAATTCAAGATTTAGAATGTAGAGGGTGCAATGCACAAGAAACAATACCCTCCAGGTTTTATTTCAGCCGAGTTTTCTTTCAGGAAAGAACAAAATGTTTATAGGGTTTTATCTCAATACCGTGTTCCTGAGGAGACTTTCACCCAGTGCATTTATTTTAGAGAGAAGGCTACAGAGTACCTACAACACCACCTAGTCATTCTTCAGTATGGGCTCGAGTGTTTCTGCCATTTTACTTTAATTATATAAATTAAATGTTCATCACCTACCTTTTTTATACTAGGTTTTGTTTTCTCCTATAATAACCATGAAGAAACGCATTGTACAGGTTCCAGATTTTTATCAGAAAATCATGTAGTGAAAGGCTTTTTGTATACAATTTGTAAAACTATTGTATGAAGGCTCAGAGCCCATAGGGTCTCAGTGAGGAGGAGTTCTATCTGCCAAAGAGGATTCTGGTCTTTTATATTTCACAGTCTGTAACTCTCTTTTATATGTTACTTAATATATCTTTTCATCTCATCCATCCTTCCTGTATCATGTTTTGGAATGCGAGTGGCTCACTGATTTCTGGTAAGGATTCATCCTAGTTGATGCCCCTACTTGGATCAGTCAAGTGCTTTAAATATGGCTCATGCATGATATTTTGTTCCATTATTCAACTTAATCATATTTCTGCTATACTAGTTGCTTTGGGAGGGTGCTTTTAAAATGCTATTATCATGTATGGATTCTTAGATTGGTAAGCCCATGCATGGTGGTATTGTATATCTGGGTATCAGCTCAATGTTAACTAGTATATTCTTATTATTTCTTTCACTACATACACCTTCTGATAATTTATGTCTGTGAGGTATTTCTGAATCAGCCCGCTTTGCAGTAAACTGCCTCTGAATTGTCTTTTGATTTTGTATTAAGAGTTCTGCATTTTGCCTCTGCAGTATCCTTTCTCTTGTGTCAGTTTCTGAGAGTTTGGTCCCATTTTAGATTAATTTTCCCTGTTTACAAGAGATAGCATGAGAGCTGAAGCTGACAAATTCACACACTACATTATATGTGCCTTGCTATGCTAAGATTTCCTAGGCACTGGTCTATCACCACTCTAGGTTGTCTCTAGGAGCTACAACATCTTTCTGGCGTCGTTTCCGGGGACGAATTTAAGAAAATTGGAATCCCTGGGCCTCGACAAAATAATTTTCACTCTCTAAATAGGTGATCACAAAGAGTTGAGAGTTGTATATCCCTCACCTTGGCGACTCCATGTTTGTTATTTGATATATCTATTTGCAGTCCTGGCTCCTCGCAAGCCACACCTGAGGTCAAATTCGTCTAAGTCAAAAACACCTTCAATGTCTGACCCTGACCAGATCATACATAGAATAAATTGGAGGGAAAGGAAATCAGCCCATTCCCAAACCCTTGAAGTGCCTATAGAAGACTTTCCTTCTTCCTCCTCTCAAGATTCTCAGTTGCAAATTCCCGACTCCACTGTGGGAGATACTGATTATTATTATTCGGATAGTCCACCCCCAGAGGGTATCAGAAATAAAAATATTCTTCATCCTATTCCTGAGGTTGAAGAGGTCAAAGAGGTAACCGAAGTATCTACTGTTAATAGACCTTTGTTCCCCTCAACCCCTTAAGCTGCAGTTGAGTATATTCCTATTATTATTCATACTCCACTTCCCCCTCCTCCTCCTCTTACTCATCAAAATATTGCACTACCTCCACCTCCTCCAATGGCTAATGTTCCAGCTTTTTTGATGAATAAATATGCTCCTCTGGTATTACCCCAAGTGCTGAATGATATGCCCCAGGATTATCTGAAGGTCTTGCCCAGATTCAATGGAGAAAATGAAATTGATGCTCAAAAACATCTTGAGACTTTATGCTCTTTTGTAGAGAACTTTAATGTGGAACATTTAGATGTGGTCTTAAGACTGTTTGTGCAATATCTAGATGGTGAAGCTTGAAAATGGTTTAAAACATTAGTTGGCCATTCTATTACCACTTGGGATAACATGGAAGACACTTTTCTCAGGAAATGGGGAGAGAAGAAAGATCATGGAAATTGTCTCATCGAGTTCAATACACTAAAGAAAAGACACAATGAAGGAGTGTCAGAATTTATCAAGAGATTTAATAAATTATATCTGAGTCTCCCCGCTGATATGAAACCCCATCAGACTGCTGCTAAGGTTATTTTTGTAGCAGCCTTTGATTCAAAATTTGGTTTCTCTCTCAGAGAAAGAAAGCCTGCTACTCTTGATGATGCTCAGGCAGATGCACTAGAGTTGGAAGAAAACTTTGCTTCCACTGGTAAATCAAAAGGAAAATCTGAACAGGATACCAGAAGAAGGGGCAAAGAGGAGGTATCCACCTCTATTCAGGACGGAGACTCAAACAAACTAGAAGAAATGAGAAAATTGATTAAGAAAATGGTCAAGCTTGAATTGGAAGCCAAGAGTTCAGCCTTCAAAAATTTCCAGAATGCTCCAAACAGGGGTTACAATCCTCAATATAGGAAGCCACCCTTGCAAATATTTCCGAGGGAAACAAAGGAGGAACAGGATCAAGTACCACACCCATTGTACCTGGAAGGTCCAGTAGATGATTCTACTAAGGAAATTGCCTATAGACTGGAGGATGAAAATCTTACCTTTTCAAATAGTGATGGGGAAGAATTCCCTTTGCAAGGGAATGAGGAAGCTGGGTGCTCATTGCAAGAAGAAGAAAAGACCAGAGACACAAATGAAGCAGAATTTGATCGTTATTGTAAAAAATTTGATGATTTCATGCAAGCAAATTTAAATAGAAGATATGATCTTAGATCTTCTAGGAAAAGGACTCGTACCGAAGAGAAAGAAGAAGAGTTACCCCAAAAGGGAGCACCTGCTCAGGAGGAATCAACAATGCAGAGAGCTACAGAAAAAGGTAAGCAGCCTCTAAACAAACCTTTGCAGTCCAATGATCAAATTCCTTCTTCGTCAAAAGTAGTCACTCTCCCTAATGCTAAACCTGTGTCAAAATAAGCCAAGCCCCCAATTCAAAAATAAATAACCCAAAGAGGTTGTGATAGAAAAATCCCCTCCTGCTTTCAGTCTGCAAAAAGAGCTTGAAAAGTTCAAAATTCCAGTCCCCTTGATTGAACTGTTGAAGCAACCAGCATATCAATCTCAAGTCACCTCTTTCATGCTCCCTCCAGAAGCACCTATCATCCCAGATAGCCTCAACCTTCAAGAAGAGAGACCCATGGTAGTTTTTGGCCCACATGTCGAGGATATAGATCCCTCTACTCCTCCCTTCTATGTGTCTCTAGTAATCCATGACCTACTATTACATAACTTCATGTTAGATTCTGGAGCTTCCCACAATCTTATGCCTTTTTCAGTCATGGAACAACTAGGTTTGGAAATCACACGTCCCTATAAAGACCTCTACTCATTTGATTCCAAAAGATTTAAATGCTTAGGGATGATCAAGGATTTGGTAGTCAATTTGGCCCAAATCCCAGCAAAAAGTGTGGTAATGGACATAGTGGTGGCCAACATTCCAGCTCGTTTTGGTATGTTGTTGTCAAGGTCCTGGGGAAAAAAAATTGGCGGATCAATTAAGATGGATTTAACATATGCCACTATCCCATTTTTTGGTGGCCAAGAGAGGAGATTATACAGGGAGACTAGATTTGTTAAGATGGTGACTAAGGCTAACAATTCTGTAAATTCACTAGTTTACAGTAAGGAAGGAGAATTTTCATGCTTGATGCTGGAAGAAGATCAAGATTATGCTCATGAACCATCATTCTGCCAGATCAGGAGTGAGCAGCCCTCAGAAAGCCATAAAGCAGGAATATGGACACTACATTTTGATGGAGCTAATTCGAGAGAGGGAAATGGAGCTGGAGTGTTATTAATTTCTCCTGCAGGAAAATGGATCCCTCTGTCTTTTAAACTTGAATATGAAGCCACCAATAATGTGGCTGAATACGAAGCATTTCTACTAGGATTGCAGACATCCAGGAATATGAATATACAAAGTTTAAAGGTTCTGGGAGACTCAGAACTAGTAGTCAGACAGGTCAGGAATCAGTGTCAGACCAAACATCCTAGGATAAGGGCTTATAGGAATGAAGTGTGGGACATGGTAGAAAATTTCTTCTTGGAATTTAATATCCAGTTCATGCCCCGAGAACAGAATAGGATGGTTGATTCCCTTGCCGTGGCTGCCAGTACATTTCGACCACCTCAGAACCCTCGTTTAAGATATGAAGTTGAGGTGCGTTATCGGCCTTCAATCCCTGATAACATCAAACACTGGTAGGTGTTTGAAGATGAAGAAAAGATGAAGAGATTCCTAGAAACAGTAGGGGAATTTTCAAATATGGAGATTGATGATGATGAAGAGGTAGAATCTGAAGATATTTCAAAAAGAAATTGGGAGGAAAAAGTGGCAGGAAATAAAGTGTTGCAGTTGAAGGGAAACATTATACCTAGAGGGTTGGTGCCTGTAGAGAGATTATTTGATAAGAATGACGTCCCACTGTAGCCAAGAAAAGTGGTGGAAGAAAATCAGGTAGAAGACCTGAATTTGGGTACTGAGGCTGAGCCCAAAATTGTAAAATTGTCCAAGAAAATCCCTGGAGAATATAAAGAGCTATATCAGAAATTATTTCAGTATTACAAAGACGTGTTTGCATGGTCCTATCAAGACTTGAAAAATTTTGATATCAATATTATGCAACACAAAATTCCACTGAAGACAGATGCAAAGCCCCATAAGCAGAAGCTTAGACAAATAAATCCCTTGCTGCTACCCTCTATTGAGAAGGAAATCAAGAAGCTGCTAAAAGCCAAAATAATTGTACCACTGAGCTACTCGGAGTGGGTGGCAAACCTTGTCCCTGTACGTAAGAAGAATGGAGAAATAAGGCTGTGTGTGGATTTTAGAAATTTAAACAGAGCATCCTTAAAGGATAATTATCCATTACCTAATATGGACCACATCCTGCAGAAAGTGGTTGGAGCTTCAAGGATGTCAATGATGGATGGGTTTTCTTGTTATAACCAGGTGGTTGTACTTCCAGAGGATCAAAATAAGACTACTTTCACCACACCATAGGGTACATTTATGTATGCCAGGATGCCTTTTGGATTGATTAATGCAGGGGCCACTTTTCATAGGGCAATGGATATTGCTTTTGTTGGGGAGCAAGAAAATTTCTTGGTAGTCTACCTAGATGATATCACTGTGTTTTCCAAGAATGATGCTGAGCACATTGAACATCTGTGGAGAAATTTTGAGAAATGTAGAAGATATGGTCTTTCCCTTAATCCTCAAAAGTCTTTATTTGCATTAGAAGAGGGAAAAATTTTGGGCCATATCATGACTAAGGATGGGGTGAAGATAGATCCTAAAAGGGTAGAGGTTATAAACAGTATTGCTTTTCCCAGAAATAAGAAATAAGTACAAGTATTCCTTGGGGGCATAAATTTCTTAAGAAGGTTTATCCCTAACTATGCTGAGATAGTTAGGCATATAACAGATATGCTAAAGAAGGATAATGAGGTAAAGTGGTCACAAGAATCACGAGAGGCATTTACCAGGATAAATAACGCTTTTGCAGAAGCCCCTGTGTTGGCTGGACCATATTATGATAAACCTTTCATGATTTTCTCCTTTGCATCACCTCATACGATAGCATGAGTTTTATTGTAGAAAAATGAGGAAAGGTATGAGCAGCCTATTGCCTTTTTCAGTTAGGTGCTTCGTGATGCAGAATTAAAATATAACATACTGGAAAAGAAAGCATATGCCCTAGTGAAATCCATCAAAGCATTCTGTGTATATATCTTACAGTCCCACATCACTGCATTTGTGCCTGCAGCTACTGTAAAATATATTCTTATTCAGGGAGATAGTGAAGGAAAAAGGGGTAGGTGGATTGCCAAAATACAGGAGTATGACTTATACATCCGCCCTAATAAGTTGATTAAAGGACAGGGGCTTGCCAAAATGCTATCTGAATCAAACTATCAAGCCTTGGGCATAAATTTGTCCATTATAGCAGGTGAGGAATCTGAGGAGAAAGAAGAATGAAATGGAATTGGAGTAGCTACTCCAGAAACACATATAGAGTACCTCAACAGTCAGTGGTACAAAGAGATAGTAGAATATCTCCTTACACTCAGCCGCCTTCCAAGCTGTGACAAAGCTAAATACAAAGAATTACGGTTGAAATCACATAAGTATATAGTTGCCAATGGCCAGCTATACTGGAGAGATCCCTCGGGCATCTTACTCATGTGTCTCACAGAGAATGAAGTCGAGAATATTATAGCAGAATTCCATGAAGGGATTTGTGGAGGTCATTACAGCTGGAGGGCCACAGCTCATAAAATTCTAAAAGATGGCTTCTATTGGCCAAAGCTTTTTGGAGATGTTTTTGCCAGAGTGAGAGCATGTGACAAATTTCAGAAATTTGCTGAGAGACAGAAATTGGCACCATTTCCCCTTATTCCAGTGCATGTGGATGAACCATTCAAACAATGGGGTATTGATTTTATAGGTGAGATACATCCCCCCATCAAGTGCTCAACATAGGTGGATTTTAACGGCCACTGATTATTTCACTAAATGGGTGGAAGCCATACCTGCAAGGAATACTACAGATACTATGATCATAAGGTTCATGGAAGAAAACATCATATCCAGGTTTGGCTGTCCTGCTAGAATAGTGACTGATAATGCACAGGCCTTCAAGTCTGCAAAGTTTATGAATTTATGCCAGCAATATAATATCATACTGAGTCACTCTACAGCTTACTATCCACAAGGAAATGGCTTGGCAGAGTCTTCAAATAAAACTCTGGTGAGGGCCTTGAAGAAAACTATCAATGAAAATTAGAAGAATTGGGATTCCCAACTGAAATTTTCTCTATGGGCTAATAGAATCACCAGTAAGAGAGAAACTGGGAAATCTCCCTATGAACTGTTGTATGGACGAGCAGTAGTTTTTCCTGCACAGCTAGCTCTACCAGTGGCCCACTTCATGCAATAAAGCCAGGAATAACTTGATGATATGATTAGAAGAATCAACCAACTAGTGGAATTAGAAGGAGCACGGGGCCAGGTGAATCAGAGGTTAATGGAATATCAAGAGAAAATGAAACACATTTTTGATCAGCACGCAAAAGACAGGAAGCTGCAGATTGGTGATTTGGTGCTCAGATGGGATATCCGAAGAGATGATAAGGGTAAACATGGCAAATTCGACCCCCTATGGTTTGGTCCTTTCAAAATTGTGGAACAGGGGGGCAATAATACTTTCAGGTTGGAGAATTTACAAGGCGACCTGCTGGACGCCCCTGTAAATGGTCAATTCCTTAAACCCTATTTCCGGTTCTGACTCAATCCGAGGCAGCCTGGTGTATTATATTGTATGATATTTTCCTTTTTGTTTTCGTTTGAATAATGTTGGTGTGGTGATGAATTATAAAGTGAAAATTGGAGGTCCTGGGGAACGGAGGCTGCATACATAATGATCAGAGGGTCTGCGAGTTCTCGACATGTTCAAGGATGAACATGCCATCCCCAGGTGGAGCCGATGTTGATCATAATCTGTTTCCCATAAAATTCCACAAGAAATCTGGCTCAGAGCTCTCAAATTCCCCCTTTCAGTCTTGGAAAACCATCCTCAAATCTACCGTTACCATTTCCCACCTCCAAAATACATTATTAAAGGCTGGAAATTCATATTTGAAAATATTCAAGGCATAGCTCCTTCAACCCTAGCTCCTCTGTTCTTTTCTTCCACGAGACCAAAAGCCCGAACCAAGTGCTAACTCTATACGTGCTTATCAAAGGGATATTAGGAGTATTTCGAGCCGTAGATCTGTATGAGATTGGATGGCATTTATTCGTCTCCGCCGCGCCCGCAGACCTCTCGACAGCCGTCCGATTAGACCACGAGATCAACGGTTCACAATGCGCCTGTCCTGGTGGTCCCCGCGCCCAAAACACTGTTCAAAACCAGCAGTTCATATCGCACCGCCTTTCGGCGGTAGGCGGTAATTCCCCTTGGGCCAGTGATTCCACTCACCACCCACCACGTGTCTCTGCGTACGGCCCCAAAACCGCTCTCCATCGCACATTATCGTTCGATCAAAGTCATGCAGCGATATTTGTCACAGCCGTCTGATCTGGAGGTCATCATCCAACGGTTATCACGCTCCGAAGCTGCATGAGATTTAGTCCAAGTGTACAGTGCTCCTGGCCCACAGTCCATCGCCTCCGACGCTCTTTCGACCGTCGATCTCCTCCTGAGATCAGACGGTTAAGATCTGATCACCCCGCTTTTGACCAACTCCCAAATTCAATCCTCCACGTCATCCATTCCTCATTGCTTTGGTATCGTGCCACCTGTCCTCCAGTTTTCCTCCACGTGCTCTCCGACACCCCAGATCTATACTTTGCTCATTTCTTCGTTCCTTACGTATTTTCACGTTCATTTCCACATTCCATTAGTTCGCTCTATGGTCATCCCACACTGTTGTGTTGCATTTTCTTCGTCACCACCCTGTGCCGCTTCACCATTTCGCTAGTCTGTACGACCACTTCCATTAACCCCACCACATCTTCCATCCTCATATGCTTGGATTTCTTAACATGTTCTCCGGTTTTGCAGGTTTATAGCAATGGGGATTTATCATAAGTTCCAGCGTCCATTACAAAAGCCGAGTACGCTCCAAAGGACCATTTATTAGAGGCAGAGTCATGGAAAAAGGATTTGGGTAGCTATTACGACACGGCTTTCATTAAATAAGCAGGGGTAAAATCTGTCAAACCTCGTAGAGTCATTCAAAGCACAAATTGCGGCAGATGGAAACATTAATTTTGCGGCAAAGAGTATCAGTCAAATGATAGATGAATTCAGCGTTCAGCATTGAAGATTTTAAATCTTAATTCAATATTTAGAAGGCAGAGGGTACAATGCACAAGAAACAATACCCTCCAGGTTTTATTTCAGCCGAGTTTTCTTTCAGGAAAGGACATAATGTTTATAGGGTTTTATCTCAATACTGTGTTCCTCAGGAGGCTTTCACCCAGTGCATTTATTTTAGAGAGCAGGCTACAGAGTACCTACAGCACCACCTAGTCATTGTGCAGTATGGGCTCGAGTGTTTCCACCATTTTGCTTTAATTATATAAATTAAATGTTCATCACCTACCTTTTTTATACTAGGTTTTGTATTCTCCTATAAAAACCATGAAGAAACGCATTGTACAGGTTCCAGATTTCTATCAGAAAATCATGCAGTGAAAGGCTTTTTGTATACAGTTTGTAAAACTCTTGTATGAAGGCTCAGAGCCCATAGGGTCTCAGTGAGGAGGAGTTCTATCTACCAAAGAGGATTCTGGTCTTTGGTATTTCACAGTCTGTAACTCTCTTTTATATGTTACTTAATATATCATTTCATCTCACTCATCCTTCCTGTATCATGTTTTGGAATGTGAGTGGCTCACTGATTTCTGGTAAGGATTCATCCTAGTTGATGCCCCTACTCGGATCAGTCAAGTGCTTTAAATATGGCTCATGCATGATATTCTGTTCCATTATTCAACTTAATCATATTTTTGCTATACTAGTTTCTTTGGGAGGGTGCTTTTAAAATGCTATTATCATGTATGGATTCTTAGATTGGTAAGCCCATGCATGGTGGTATTGTATATCTAGGTATCAGCTCAATGTTAACTAGTATCTTCTCATTATTTCTTTCACTACATACACCTTCTGATAATTTATGTCTGTGAGGTATTTCTGAATCAGCCCTCTTTGCAGTAAACTACCTCTGAATTTTCTTTTGCTTTTGTATTAAGAGTTCTGCATTTTTCCTCTGTAGTATTCTTTCTCTTGTGTCAATTTCTGAGAGTTTGGTCCCATTCTAGATTAATTTTCCCTATTTACAGGAGATAGCATGAGAGCTGAATATGACAACTTCACACACTACATTATATGCTCCTTGCTATGCTAAGATGTCCTAGGCACTGGTCTATCACAACTCTAGGCTGTCTCTAGGAGCTACAGCAATGGAAATGAGAAAAGACAAGTAAGGGAAGCTGTTACACGGGCCATCCTGAAGCCAGTATTATTGTATCCATCGTAAGAGAATTCTACTATGGAAGAATAGAAAGACCCTGTTTTAGAACAGAAGATCAGATTGGGTTAAAAATAGAATTTATATGATGTAACTGTAATAGATGTCTCCTCTTTAAAAAGAGGAGACATCAGCATTAGAAGGATAGTTAGAGACTGTGGGAGGTTTATATTTCTGAACAGAGAAGGAGCATAACTCTATTGTAATATGTTGCTTTTTGACAGATGAATAAAAGTTTGTTTTGAGCACTTCAATCTAATTCCTTTCTCTGGGGAATCTTGTAAGAAGGAAAGGGCCCGCCTTCTTCACAAGATTCACCCATTTGTTCCCTTGGTCTGTTAACTATTTATGTTATTCGCACCTTGATTAAACCCTGTTTGCTGAAGTTATTTATGCAGTTCTGAAATCTCGTGTTTATTGTTAGAGCTCTGTTTTCATTACTTACTGCATTGATTTCATACAATTCATTCTTGAGAAGTTGTGAGTTATTTTATTCTGCAATATTGTTTATTAAATGAGTGTGTGACAGTTTGGTAATCAGGAAACAGGTGCTGAAGATTCCTACTTGGAGGAATAGGGTCATGTTCTCTGTTATAGTTTAATTAATCTTCCTTTCTGTAGAATGATTTCCTTTCATTATTTCTTTTATGTAATCCAGGATTCTTTTAATGAAAGTCTGCAATAGAAGGATTGAATTTTCTGTAACTCAAGTAGGCTTCAGCTTTGTTAAAGCAGGGTGTGGTCAGTGTGATTAATACTACAACATTTCTTTGCTTTTGAAATTGAGCATATATAGTGTGTGATTGCCTTTGAAATAAATAGACCTTCCCTGGTTGACAATTTATGTAGCACTTGAATTGTTAAACAATTAAAGTGACCAACACTAAGCATTTATATAAATTGTGATCCTCATATCCTCCTTATGCAAGGGATTTCGCCATCTAAAACAGGTCATCGTGGAATTTTCACTCTAACTTTGTTTCTACAAAGGTTCAGAAGTTTAATTTTATATGAGGCGATGCTGAAATCTTGAGGAAGCTCCTATCAAAATTTTAGATCAAGGTGCGAAATAGTTTTAGAGATATGATCTGTGGAAGTCAGTGTTTTTGCAGGCTCCTGAAATTCATCTCAAAGAAGTGACCTTGGGAAAATCATCATAAATCTCTCTTTGAGTATCAGATCGGAATTCTATAAAACATGGAAGATATTGCATGGACTGTAGTTTTCTATCTATCAATTTCAGAGCTGAATTAAGAAACAGTGACACGTGGCATGTCGTACAAGCTCGCTCTAATAAAACAGTCCATAATTATGGCATTGTGAGAGATTGGGCATAACTCTCCCTTGAAGAATCCAAATTGGGTTAGACCTGTGGCATTGGAAATAAGACTCAGAAGACTACTATCGGACCGAAAATCACAGATTGGGAATTTGAAATAACAGAGATAGAGAAAATTCAATATCGAGCTCCTAGAAGGCAAGAAAAAGCTAGTTCATGTGTTTTCAAGGGCTGCAAAGGACTAGAATTTGTAGGGCAGCAAAGAAAAGAAAGGTGCAGTAGAGGGTAGAATGACAAGAGCAGCAACCAAGGTGCAGAACAATAGCAAGACGTTCATCACATGAAGTCTTCAAGTGGGCAGCACTGCATATAGTCACTGTAAAGGTATCATTGTAATAAGTCATTATAAATACATTATTGTAAAAATTGTTCTAGTGTCTATCTGCCAAGAGTTGAAGAGGCAGTGTCAGGAGGTCTAGGATCATCATTAGGTGGTTTTGTCATAGTTGGGGTTATGGTCTAGTGTGTCTTCTTCTTCTACATCATTCTATGTCATTGTAAAGTGGACCATTTTCCCTAGTATGGGATTCCATTCTTCTGTTATTCTTCTATAGGGTGGTAGGGTGGTGCTAGGGTGAGTTGTAGCTCATTGGGTGTTGGGGCATCCATTCAGTTGAATAGTGAAGAATCTCGAGCGTTGGAGCATCCATCTAGTGGAAGCTAGAGAAGAATTGTTTTTTAGATTCTAGGAAGTTGGAGCTTTATTTTCAATTGGAGTTGAATATTAAAGAATTATTAGAAAATCATTAGGTGGTTTTTGTCTCGAAGCGGGTTTCCACCTTAAAAACTGTGTGCATTTGTGTTCCATTTTTTTACTTCTATCATTGTACAAACACTGATAATAATTGAAGATTAAATAATTCTCTAATTGAAAGGAATATTGATTCACCCCCCCCCCCCCCAAGTATTTCAAACAATTGGTATTAGAGCTTGGTTCCTTCAATAGAAGTATAACAACTGGAAGGAGGTCATGGAGCATGCCAAGAATGTTGTACCTCTATTCAATGAAAATAATTATGCACTCTGGAAGGGAAAAATGGAGGTCTATCTCTTGGTGCAAGGTTACGAAGTATGGGACACTGTTAAAAATGGAATTACATCAACTGCGAATGAACAAGGTAAGAAGAATTTGGTAAATGATGCAAAAGCAAATAATATTATTATCAATGGACTTATTGAATCTGCTTATCATAAGGTGTTGGGTTGTAAAACTGCCAAAAATGTATGGGACGAGCTTGAGAATATATATGCAGGTGACTCAAATGTCAAAGAAGCAAAGCTTCAAATCTATAGAGAAAAATTTGAGCAACTCAGAATGAAAGGAGATTGCAACATTACTGCATAATTCCAATACGTTGATGAAATAACCAATACTTTGGAAGGATTGGGAGAGCCAGTTGACGAGAAGACTATTATACAAAATATTCTTAGAACGTTACCAAGGAGATTCAACCCAAAGGTATCAGTCTTTGAATACAGTGCAAATCTGGAAAAACTCAGCAAAGAGGAATTACATGGAGTTCTCATAGCATATGAAATAAGACTTGATGAAGAAGAGGGTACTTTGCATCTAGAAACTACGTTTGTTTCATCTAATAAAACCAACAAGGACAAAAAACCTTCAATTGAAAATACATGCACTTGCAAGTGTGAAGAAAAGGGAGATGATGGAGAAGGTCTTTCAAATGAATAATATGCTTAATTTATGAGAAAACTAAAAATTGGTAAGGGAAAATTCAAAGGTAAACTTCCATTGATATGTTTCGGCTATGGTGAGGTTGGGAATTTCGCAGCAAAATGTTCGAACAAAAGTGATGGAAACTCAAAAGGAAAGAAATACTTTAAGAAATTCAACAATCAAGAAAAAAGGAAAGGATCCAAAAGGAACTTTCTCTCTAAAGAAGATAGCTCATCATCCGATGAAGACAGTAATAGTGAAGAATAAGCCAATGAGAGAGTATTGTTTATGGCCAAGCACAATAAACAAGAGGTATCAAAAAATGAAGAAGAAGGGTTGACCATAGAATAATTTTATAAGGAGGAACTCAGGCTTATAAAAGAGCTCAAGGCTGAGAAAATCCATTCCAATACTGTTGAAGAACAATTTAAAGGTCTCAAAATTGAAGTTGAAGAACACAAATCTATTGAAGAGTCACTTCAAAAGAAGTTGGAAGAAAGCAACCAAGAAAGGGAAGCATTAGGAGCCTAAGTAGTCTCGCTGCGTAAGGAAGTGAAGAAGGAAAAAATTGTCCAAAACTATGCCAACAGCTCAAGGGAATTGGAATAAATCATCAACAATCAACGATCTTACAATGACAGAATTGGCCTCGGTTACAAAGAAGAAGTAGGACCTTCTACAACAAAATACAATGAACCTATGAGATCTGACATGCATGTAGACTTCATTGGACAAGATTCTCAATAACATCCTTGGAAGACGATTCCTCGATAAATATTTACATCTAGGTACCAACATATTTTTTATGGCTATTGTTATTCATGTGGAAAATTTGGTCATAAAGCTGTAGAATGTCACACGTACCCTAGGAACCAATACAATTCCATGAGATCCTTCAAACATGAACCTCCTAGGGCTCAATGAAACATCAATAGATTTGAACATTTAAGAAATAATATTGAATGTTACAAATCTCAAAACTTTGGACACATAGCTAGAGACTGCAGACTTGAAAATCCTCTAGAAGAATCTTCAAAGCCATAGAATGAACGCACATGGAAGGAGAAGAAGATTGATAATTGTGCTCTTTCTCTCAAGGCTCAAAACAACAAATATGTGTGGTATGTTGACAGTGGTTGCTCAATGCATATGACTGGAGATAGAAGGAAATTTGTATCTCTGAAGAAGAAGAAGGATGGAACCATATCCTTTGGAAATGATGGATATTCAAATGTTATAGGATCAGGTATCGTCACTCTCAGAAGAAAATATGTTATAGCCAAGAATGTTCTATTGGTTGAAAACATGAATCAAAATCTACTCAATGTTGGACAAATGTGTGATCAAGGACACACAATGCTATTCAACTACACAAAATGTGAATTCAAGAAAGGCAGGTATGTAAAATTGTGGCTACAATAATTCGAGCTCCAAATGACATATATGTTCTAGATGAAGCAACTAAAGCACGTCTACTAGCTAAAGAAGATGGAAGCTGGTTATGACACAAACGAATGGGTCACATAAACTTTGATAATCTTGTCAGGATAAGCAAAAAGGCAGGAGTATGATAAATGCCAAAAATCTCAAAACCTTCCAACACGCTATGTGAAGCCTATCGGCACGACAAGCAGACAAAATTCCAATTTAAAACAAAAGAACATTTTGCATCACATCCATTGGAATTGATACATACTGATCTATGTGGTCCTGTGAGAACAAAAGGCTTAGATGGAGAATTATATTTCATGTTAATGATAGATGACTATACTAGGATGACAACTGTCAGTTTCCTAAAGATCAAAGCTGAAGCATTTGAGTTCTTTAAGATCTACAAGGAGTTGGTTGAAAATGAAACTGATTTGAAAATAAAGTGTCTAAGATCAGATAATGGTGGAGAATTCACTTCCAAATTATTTCAGCAACACGGTGATGAAATTGGAATAAAAAAAAAATTCAACAGCACAAACACCTCAGCAAAATGGATTTGCTGAAAGAAAGAAAAAAACCGTACAGGAAATGGGTAGAAAAACATTGAAGGACTCAAAATTTGATGAAAAATTATGGGTTCAAGTAATTGATACGACAGTCTTCATTATCAACTGAATTATTCTCAGAAATAATTGCAACAAGACCCTATATGAATTATGGAAAGGAAAACCAGCTAATGTAAAATATTTCAGAATCTTCGGAAGCAAATGTTATATCAAAAGAGAAGATCAAAATTTGGGTAAGTTTGAATCACGCGTTGATGAAGGTATCTTTGTTGGTTACTCATGCAAAAGAAAGGCCTATAAATGTTATATTATAAGACGAAAACAGATAGTGGAGAGCATAAATATTACATTTGACGAAGATGGTGTTATAACGAATAATGATGAGGATCTAGAATCTTTGAAACTTAAGACAGAGGCTGAAAAAGACACAGATAAAATTCTAGAACAGGAAGCAACTATCAGCCAGGAAGAAGTAAATAATGATCATCAAGATATACCAGAACAAGAACAATAATCTCCTCCAAAGAGAACAAAATAATGGATCAAAAGAACCATCCATCAAATCAAATCATTGGTGACATAAATGAAGGTTGACATCTTCGTTCATCACAACAAGCTCACATTTCTTTTCTAGCAACCTTTGAGCATAGTATTTTTTAGAAATCAAGCCAAAATGAACATTGGGTAGCAGCTATGAATGAAGAATTGGATAAAATCAAGAAGAATAACACCTGGGAATTAGTTCCACGACCAAAAGACAAACATTTCATTGGGAAAAAATGGGTGTTGAGGAACAAATTGAATGAAGATGGACAAGTTACCAGAAATAAAGCAAGATTGGTTTGCAAAGGCTATGCACAAGTGGAAGGAATTGATTTTGACGAAACATTTACACTAGTTGCCAGAATGGAAGCCATCTGAAAGTTTCTCACCTATGCACGTTCAAGAAAAATCAAAGTATATCAAATGGATGTTAAGTCAACATTTCTGAATGGAGAATTAGAAGAAGAAGTTTACATCGAACAACCTGAAGGTTTTCTACTATCAGAAAAAGAAGACTATGTTTGCATGTTAAAGAAGGCTCTATATGGTCTGAAGCAGGCTCCCAGAGCATGGTATGCTTGTCTTGATGGATATCTATGTCAACAAGGGTTCAAGAAAGGTACTGTTGATAGAAATATTTATGTACAAATAGATAAAGATAATTTAACAAATGTTGAGGTATATGTGGATGATATAATATTTGATAGCAATGATGATCAACTAAGTAAGAAATTTTCTAAAAATATGCAAAGTGAGTTCGAGATGTCTTTACTTGGTGAGCTGACATACTTCTTAGGGCTTCAAATATCTCAGCAAGAGAAAGGAATATTTATATGTCAAGCCAAGTACATCAATGAAATGCTCAAGAAATTCAAAAATGGAAGATTGCAGACCCGTCCTTACTCCGATGGTAACAGGTTGAAAATTGAGCATAGACAACTCATCTAAGGATGTGGATCAGAGGTTGTACAGATCTATGATTGGTAGTCTTATATATGTAACATCTTCCTGGCCAGATGTTACGCAAGGAGTTGGATAAGTAGCAAGATTCCAAGCAGCACCAAAAGAATCACATATTATTGATGTTAAAAGAATTCTTAGATATCTAAAGGGCACAAACGAATATGGCTTGCGGTATCCCAAGGGTAACAATATCATTATTCAAGCCTTTACAGATGCAGATTGGGCAGGAATCATTGATGATTGTAAGAGTACTAGTGGAGAAGCATTCTATCTAGGTGGTTGTCTCGTATCATGGTTGAGAAAAAATCAAACCTCAATCTCGTTATCTACAGCAAAATTAGAATACATTGCAATGGCAACATGTTGTGCTAAATTCCTTTAGATGAAACAAACTTTGCAAGATCTTCAAGTACAATTCAGTGAGCCTATTCCCATATTCTGTGACAACACCAGTGCCATCAGCATCTCCAAGAATCTTGTCATGCATTCAAAAACAAAACACATTATGATCAAATATCATTTTGTTAGAGAACAAGTCGCTGAAAATAATATCAAACTTGAGTATGTTGGTACAAAAGAACAAATCGCTGATATCTTCACTAAACCTTTACCTCGCGAAGCATTTGAATATCTTCACCAGAAGCTTTGGATTCTCCCAAGTTCTCATTATATTTTCCTTATTCACAATATAAAGGGGGAGTCAAAGTGTGTACAGTTCCGCAGGATGGTTGTGTGTCAGGGGGAGTTACCCTTTTCCATTGATGTCAAAGGGGGAGAGACTGTTGTAAGAAGAGGTGTCATGATCGCAGGGGCAGTACTTATGTTGCCATCAATGCCAAAGGGGGATATTTTTGATCAGCGGTTGTCATTGATGTCAACCCAAGCAGCACCAGGGGCTACCCCAATATTGCATGGGAATTTTGACCTACAAAATTAATATATTATGGGTCAAGAATGCTTTTGATGGTTTCTACTTGTCAAGATGTTTCTGTTGATATATAGCACGCCACGTAATTTGTCTCGTTTTGAGAGATATTCATGTTTGAAGTTTGTACCCCCAGATAGTGGGCTAAAACCCCATGGAATTGTGGCATGGGTCATTGAAAATTCATAATTAATATTTTTTAAGATCCTATAACCCCTCCCGCGTTCACTTGTTGAAGCCCCTCTCAACCCAAGCATTTATATAAATTGCGATCCTCGTATCCTCCTTATGCAAGGGATTTCGCCATCTGAAACAGGTCATCATGGAATTTTCGATCTAAATTTGTTTCTATGAAGGTTCAGAAGTTGAAATTTTTATGAGGTGATGCCAAAATCTTTAGGAAGCTCCTGTAAAAATTTCAGATCAAGGTGTGCAATATTTTCAGAGATATGATCTGTGAAAGTAAATGTTTTTGCAAGCTCCTGAAATTCATCTCAAAGAAGTGACCTTGGGAAAATCATCATAACTCTCTCTCTGAGTATCGGATTGGAATTTGTAAAAATTTATAGATAGTGCATGGACTGTAGTTTTCTCTCTATCAATTTCAGAGCCGAATGAAGAAACAGTGACACGTGGCATGCCATACAAGTTCTCTCTATTAAAATAGTCCATAATTATGGCATTGTGAGAGATTGGGCATAAATCTCCCTTGAAGAATCCAAATTGGGTGATACCCATGGAATTGGAAAGAAGACTCGGAGGAATAATAAAGGACCACAAATCATAGATTGGGATTTTAAAATAACAGAGATACAGCAGATTCAATATCGAGCTCCTAGAAGGCAAGAAAAATCTAGATCATGTGTTGTCAAGGGCTGCAAAGGACTAGACTTTCTAGGGCATCAAAGCAAAGCAAGTTGCAGCAGAGGGTAGCATGAAAAGAGCAGCAACCAAGGTGAAAAACAACAACAATAAGTTCATCACATGAAGTCTTCAAGTGGGAAACACTGCATACAATCACTATAAAGGTATCATTGTACTAAGTCATTGTAAATACATTATTGTAAAAATTGTTCTAGTGTCGATCTACCAAGAGTTGAAGAAGCAGTGTCGGGAGGTCTAGGATCATCATTAGGTGGTTTTGTCATAGTTGGGGTTATGGTATAGTGTGTTTTCTTCTTCTACATCATTCTATATCATTTTAAGGTGGACCATTTTCCCTAGTACGTGAGTCCATTCTTCTATTGTTCTTCTATAGGGTGGTAGGGTGGTGCTAGGGTGAGTTGTAGCTCATTGGGTGTTGGGGCATCCGTTTAGTTGAATACTGAAGAATCTTGGGCATTGGAGTGTCCATCCAGTGGGAGATGGAGAAGAATGCTTTTCTAGATTCTACGAGGTTGGAGCTTTATTTTCAATTGGAGTTGAATATTAAAGAATTATTATAAAATCATTACGTGGTTTTTATCCCGAAGTGGGTTTCCACCCTAAAAAATGTGTGCATTTGTTTTCTTTTTGTTTACTGCTATCATAGTACAAGCACTGATAATAATTGAAGATTAACTAATGCTCTAATTGAAATGAATACTGATTCACCCCCCCTCTCAGTATTTCCAGCAAACTCAATTTATAGGGAAATGGAAGTATTTTTAGTTCCATGAAGAGTGGGATGGATTCATCTCATGAAGGGATTTGACCTCCATATACCAAGGGATAAATTCCATGAGCGAAGGGATAGAGTTCCATGAGTGGAGGGATAAATCTCGAACTGAACACACCTCTAGAAGCTTCCAGTTGGGAGAATATTCGTCCAGCTAGGCTTCTAGAACTTACTTTTTCCTTTATTTTACCTTTTACGGGGGTTCGTAGTTTTAATAAGCAGAACGTGCAGGATGTGTCATAGGCTATAGAGTAAGCATTTGCAGATTCGCAGGAAAAGTGCGGAGTTAGAATTTTTATGGTTTTAATGAGTGTTTCTTCAATTCCAAGACTCGGTTTAGGAACATTAGGGTTTTTTACCTCTCAGGGAGCATAACATAGGTAGTGATGAACCTATATTGATATTCAAGTGTCATGGTGACAAAATAACGTGTAACAGATTTCCCCCTAAAGTGAAAAGTCTGAGGTAGTTCTAAAGAGTGAAGTGCTTTATCATTTCAAGGATTTGGATTGTGGACACACCGGTCGAAAGCCTGTAAAAACATTCAATGCAAACATATATGTGTGTGTGTGTGTGTATCACTGCTGAGGTAAGAATTCCCATAATCAGATCAAACCTATCTAAATGTTATGGTACATAAATTATTTTAAAATTACATCAAAATTAGACACAGCATGGATGCAGCCATTTTTCATAAGTAGTCTACTGTATCATGAATAATAAAACTCCTCGCAGCCTAGATGGTTGAAACTAGATCCAGGGTCTTCATTTCTGCTTCCCGAACTAGTACAATTCTATCCATGCGATTGATTGTGTCGATGTAGAACATGGTATAAACCACTTGATTACCAGTCAATGATGTGAACTGTTAACAAGTGTGAAAGAAACCACCAATAACGAAAATGGCTCTCAAAGTACTCATTACAATCCACGAAGTGTGAATGAATGATTCACAATCGAACACTTCATGGAATCATTCAATCGAAGGTTAATGATGCAACCTGTCGTCGAATGTGAGAAGTCTGCCATTAAGGCATGCTGATCCCAAGGTACTGATAGGATTCTAGATCAACTTTCTAGATGATGAGTTGTCATCGATAGAAAGTGACCTATCGTAGGAAAGGCCACATCACAAAACCATTAGATCAATTTTTGAAGAAATTTTTGCAAGGAATAACTCAGGGATGGTCAACGCGAATGGAGACAAATGTTTGCAATGAATGGTTTATTTGAATTGTCTCTTAAACACATAACGACACTGTAGATGGTTTGGTAAAAATTGACCTAAATCTAATACCCAGAAACCGGCTAAAGACTTTTAATGTGGTTTGATTAACTGTTAGACAAAGGATTTTACCAACCCAGGTAAAAGTGTGACAAAGTATCATGTTCAAGAGTGGTATACTTCTTTTAAAACAAGGGTGACAACTAGATTCCTTTTCTCTCTTTTTCCCACAACATTTCTGGCAAGTACCTATTTATTTTTGACAAGCTTGAGGAGGATAATATTTGCTTGTTGTGTAAGCTCATCCTTTGAATGAGTCCAACTTACTATTAAAATCAAACCCTAAGAAGGAGTGGTTCGTTCCTGTTTGTAATTGACAGGTCCTTTACTGTTAAAATTTAACGAGTTCAGTATAGGTGAAACTCGGTGTTTTTCAATTTTAGGGAGTCAGAAGAAAAACATAAGAAAACTTTTTCGTAAATTTAGTTTCTCAAGCCCGAAAAAGGATAAAATAATACAGGAGAGAACCCTATTGACCATTATTAGTCAACGTATGCCTTTTTCGTAAATAGTCCATTTTAGTCCGGAAAAGGGGTAAACTTATACTGAAAGGACAACTATTCATTTCCTTTAACGAGTTTGAATAGTCAAGTACTCGACGATCTTTTCATGTTTAGAGAGTCTGAAAAGGGCTTAAAAGAGAACTCCAGGGTTTCGCTTTTTCGTAATTTTCAAGAGCCGGAAAAGTGATAAAAGTGTACTCATCATCAAAATAATTATTTTCACCGGAAAAACCTGTATTCTACACAAAAATTCGAAAGATTAAACATTCTTGTTTCCAATAAATAAAAACATCGAAAAATTAATTTTTAAAGTGGAAAATAAATAAAATATAATATTTTATTCATTCAAAAAACTTATAAAAAGGAGTTTAACAAAGTCATTTTCACCTTTTGTCTTCAGAGTTGTAAATTGAGAGCTTTTGGCAAAAAGTTTCCGGAGTTGATAACGGGAGAACAGATCGCTCAAATCGAGATTCGTCAGAATCAGGTAATCCACAACACTATTCTCTTCATTTCTATCTGATTAAAATCTCTTTTTTAGCTTTAAATTCATTTTTTGAGGAGAAATTATGTTTAAAATTTCGCTCTCGGAGGTCTGCGGGTCATACATGCGTTACCTGCGGACCCCGATAATTTTCTTAAAAGAAAATTATCGAGCTACCGCGGTTTTCGTGTGGAGCGCGTGCGGACGTCCGCACTGTCTCTACACAAAAATTGCGGAGGCGCCGTGAACGGTTGAAAAATAATAAATTCTCTCTAAAATTGTTAAAGTTTCTCACTCTAGAAGTTTCTAACCTTCAAATGCGTCCATTTGCAAACTATTTTACCATGCTAGAGTGGAGAGAACATGAGCATGAAGGCAGCTATGAATGATCCAGCCACAATGCGTGCACTTAGAAATTGTGGTTTGTATAAATTCTGGCAATTCAAGGTATGATGGCACAGGTGGAACTAATGACATTTTTAGTGAACAAGTGGGATGTTCAAGATCAGTGATTTATCATTGGCAATCATCGGCTCGAAATCGAGCTCGAAGATATTTATTTTCTTACTGGATTGTCCAAAAGAGGAGAGAACATTTATTTGTTTGGAGCTAGGCAGGGTGGCCTACCCGTTGCTAGTTACAAACAAGAGTTTTGCAGTGATGCAGCAGATCCAAAGGATAATCGCATAGACATAAAGACTATCTTGCGACTTGATCTTAAAGTTATTGCATTCATGGTAACCAGGTTGTGTGGAAGTGCAGCTCCACATGTAGCCACCAAATCTCAGATGCAAACCGCTGTAGAGTGTTTCAGAGGCACCATTTTCCACTGGTGCGAAGGGGTATTGGCCAACATGAAAGGCCAACTGACCAAAGCAAAAAAATGCAAAGTTAAAAAACTTTGGGTATGGCGCCATCCTGATTTCTTTTGATTTGGTGAGAATTCCATTCCTCGCCCCTCAACTTATTCCTGTAGATCGTGGCGAACTTAGAGAACCTCGTATGGTACGTTGGGTTGCACTAATGGCCCGCCATGGTGGCGACGGCAGTGTGGTGGTTCGGTTTACTCCGGCGTACTTTATGTGGTTGCAGAATCAAATCTTCACAATTGAAGATTTCCCTCATGCGGGTATAGATTTCAGAGGTGATCCCGAGATGTCCTTACTTCCAGGGGCACAGTGGGACGAATCAGGTAAGCGAATCATTTTGATGTGTTTTAACTCTAATTTTTATTTGTTGTTAATCGTCCAATACTGATAACAAAATTTTAAATGCAGATGTTGGTCCACGACGACCAGCTACACTCCACTACTTTGAAAGGCAACAAGCAGAGCCTATAGTATAGCCACAGGATCAGGCAGCAGAGATCCTAATTGATATGGAACACAACCTGGAGAGGTTGACTATAGATATTCCTGAAACATCAACAGATGATATTCCTCTCCGTCTTCAGAGACATGTTACAGGTGTACCATGACAGGTTAGGAGATTCCTGCACAAGGTGGCGCGTGCCATAGTTTACTACCATGATCATCATCACGGATAGTGGATGATTATCGTGGATTGACATATTTTGTTTTTTGTATCAGTATCTTTCAGATCATAAGGTGTTTTAGACCTATTATCACAGACGACGTAATATTTTTTGAAAACAAAACTCCTATCTATGATAGTACTACTTTCTCTGACTATCTTGTTCATCATGTATCGAATGTTGTTTTGGTTTACTAGTTTAATGTTGCAAATGTCTATTTAGAACACGATTAGCTAATGCATCAGCCAATGTGTTTAAATTTCTTGAAATGTGTTGATATTCAATGTAATCAAATTGTCTTTCAAAGAGACGAACCTTCAAAAATAATCTCAATAACACTAGATTTTTAATTACACTCTGTTTAAATGTAATACAATGAGTTCCGAATCTAACCTAATGATCAAACGTCAAATACCAAATGAAATGGCATCAGATAATAACTCAATCACTTCGTTATACTCTGAAATATTGTTCGTTGTTTGACCAAGGCTTACCCCATGCATAGAAACTAACTCATCAGTGGGTGAATAGATAACCCAAGCTACGGAATAAATATTCTATGTACTACGATAGGAACCATTAGCAAAACCAATGTACATTTGAAGGGATGTCGACATCTTCAATATCAAGAGTAATCAAGATAAGCAGTGATAGTAGCAAAAAAAAACTTAAACTAGGCACACTTATCTAATCTAAGGCACACTAACTAGAAAAATAACTAATATACAAGTGAGATCTTCACACGAGAATCAAGCATAATAGCTCTTCAGATAAAGACCATTTATGGGCTTATCTAAAGAGACCCCGTCGTAATCAGTCAATTCATAGGCCTCTTTGGCAAGCACTCGCTTGACAATGTAAGGACCATGCCACATTGGTTCGAATTTCCCAGCTCCTAGCTTATCGTTAGCTTGATCATATAGTAAGACTAGGTCACCTTCTGAAAAAACATGAGGTGTAACACTTCGATCATACTGATATTTAACGCATTTTTTATGAGCTTCGGCTACTAATGCAACGGTGTGCCGAGTCTCATCTAATTGTGCTAAGTACAAAAAGCGTTTTTCCTCTTCAGAGGTATCTAGTAGTAACTCTATGGCTAATTGGAGTGACGATATTTCGCATTAAATAGGTAACACATCTTCTAAACCGTAAACCAGTTGAAAAGGAGTAAACCCTATGCAGTTTTTGCTGAGGTTCAGTATGCCCATAATGCTGAAAAAAGCATGGTATGCCAATTCGATTTGTGAGTTCTGATAATCCTTTTGATCATGGTGCTTAAAACTTTATTAATAGCTTCAGCCTGACCATTAGCCTACGGGTAATATGGAGTAGAGTTATCATGGCGTAGACCAAGTTGATCAGCAAGTTCAGTCATCATTGAATTTCGAAAATGACTCCCATGGTCAGTGATAATAGCTTGGGGTACACCAAAACGAGCAATCACATGATTGAATACGAATTTATTTGTATTTTTTCCATCTACCGTGAATGTAGGCATCGCCTCGGCCCATTTGGTAAAGTAATCTACGGCAAGAATAATATACTCGTGCCCCCCGGTCGAGTGAGGGTTACATGTAATGAAATCAATGCCCCATTTTGCAAAAGGACCGACAACAATTATGGGGTGAAGAGGAGCTGGTGGTGCACGCATCTTTCGAACAAATATTTGACAGTTGTGGGATTTTCAGACTGCAAGAATGCAAGCTTTGAATAGTGATGGCCAAAAATAGCCAGTGCGCAATATTTTTTGGGCTGTGGCATACCCAGACATATGACCACCACACACTCCAGAGTGGCATTCATTCAAAACTCTTTCAACCTCTTCATGAGTTATGCAACGTTGAAAAACAAAATCCGCACCACGATGATAAAGTTTGTCCCCAACAATATTGTATTGCTGATATTGGTAACGGATCCTCCGTCAAATTGAATGTGAAAGCTTAGGTCAAAAGGTTTGGGTTTGAAGATAAATTATGATATCTCGATACCATGGATCTAATGTACTGATAAGAAATAGAGATTCATCTACAATGGGATTCTCTACCACATTTTTTGTCTCAGTATTGGGAAAGTCACACATAATTTCTGCAAACGCCGGTGATTTCGTTGATTTAGATTTTCTCAAATTCTAAATCAAACTCTTGTAGGATAAAAATCCATTTAGATTATTTTCCCCCAAGAAATTATTTTGTCAAAATGTACATCATTGGGTTGCAATTAGAAATTACAGTGGTTTTGCATAACGATATGTAATGATGAAATATTTGGATAGCTTGAACGACTTCCAAGGCCAATTTTTCCACATGTGAATACTTAATTTCGATCGGATTAAAATTCTGACTTAGATAGTAAATCACATGTTATTTGTGAAGTTCATCCTCTTGAACTAGAACCATTCCAATGGTGGAATCAGAGGCTGCTAGTTACAAAAAATAGTCCTGGTTGTAATTGGGTCGATGCAATAATGGTGCATGGGTTAATGCGTGTTTTAGAGCATCAAAATATCGATCAGCGATCTCATCCCAAATAAAAGGAACATTCTGTTTCAACGACCGGGTAAAACCTTTTGGTTAACTCATCATAGTTTGGGATAAATCTATGCAGAAAGTTTGCTTTCCCTTGCAAACTTTGGAGTTGGCAAAGTGTGGAAGGAGGAGGTAAATTTATGATGGCCTCAACCTTCGAGGGATCGACACGAATGCCAACTTTGGAAACAAAAAATCCCATTAATCATCCAGATTTCACACAAAAAACACACGTATGTGGATTCAAACGAATCTTGTAATGCCTACATCTCATAAAAATTACTCGTAAATTAGTAGGATGATCTTCCCTATGAAATGAGTGAGCATGTAAGTCATCTAGATAAGGCTGCACAATGTTTTTGATGTCATGAAAAGTGTAAGACATTTCCCTTTGAAAATTTGCACCAACATTCTTTAATCCAAAAGGTAGTTTACAGTAAGCAAATGTTCCCCAAGGACAAATGAATGATGTTTTTGGTTGATTAGCAAGGAGTATGTTTATTTGATTATATCCGGAAAATCTGTCCATAAATGAAAACATCTCATTTCTGGCACAATCATCAATGATTTGGTCGATATAGGGGGTAGGATAATTACCCTTTGGATAGGCTTTATTAATATCCCTATAATCGAAACATACTCGTATAGTCCCTTGTTTTCTGGTAACGCGGGAACTATATTAGATGCCCAATATGTTAATGAGATTGGATAAATAAATCCTACTTTTATTAGTTTTTAAACTTCATCTTTAATAGCAGCAGCTTTTCATGGATTTATTGGACGTAAACGTTGTCTAATAGGCTTTGCATCTGGGTATGTCTTTATTTCATGAACGACAATTTTTGGATCAATTCCTGGCATTTCTTCGTAGGAGCGCGCAAATATGTCACAGAATTCTTGAAATAGGGCTTTATATGTATTAATATCATCAATCGTACAAGAAGCACCTATATGAATTTTTTCAAAAACTCCTGGTTTAACTGATATGTCAATAGGAACAGTTGTAGAAATGATTCCCAAATTAATCTCAGAATCCGAATTTGTAATCGATATTGGATTCTGCGGTTCCTTGACATAATCAGTTGTGAAAATAGACAAAAAATAATTTTCAAACCTATCAAGTTCAGGTAAAAATGAATATCTATGGTGTAGATCATCCCACGGTAATTCATCCATAGACAAAAATTCCCGAATACTTTCATCAGTATGAAACACTTGTTGAAAAGGATCAGAAATATATGTCAAGGATGAGCTTGATAGTGAAGAAGATTCTTTAGTGACCACATTCATTGGATTAGAATAAGTTGAAGGTGTCTTATAAAATGACTGTACTGTTGTATATGCCATCTCAAAAGGACTCGAAGGCATCTCGCCATTGAAAGAATCCATTTTTGACTCTGAAGGCACTATCCAAGGATCATCGAATGGAATAGTGCTTGATGAAATCATATTGATATTAGCAATGGTACGCAGTATGTTGGGTGGAGGCATAGAAAAATTTCCCATAAAAACAAAGTCCTTTACTAAACCTAATCCAACATCTTCATAATGAATAGTTGATTTTCCAACATGTTGGATACTATCTGTAGAAGTTGGGTCGGACGAATAATATGACAGTTGATCGATTTTCACAATCTTTCCTTTATGAGGAAACATGATTAACCGAAAGATGGAGGATACGACAGTAGTCATAGCATAAGACCAATGTTGACCCAGAAGAAGGTTGTAATCTAGAGGGGCATCAACTACTTCCACATCTAGATTAATAGTTTTACCTTCGACCTCTATAGGTAGGTCTTGTAAAATTGCAAACAGATGGAATCCTCTTCCATAAAAATCTTTAAGGATTTTTAGAGATTGATTGAGTGTTGGAGAACCAAGACATTTTCAACAGTTTAATGACATTATTCACGTATATTCCCCCTCATCAATTACAGTACGAGAAATTCGTTTGTTTTTTACTAATATTGGAATCTAAAAAGCCATCTGATGGGGAAGTCTTGGTGTAAAATTTACTAAATCTAAGACCGTAAGATTAGAATCTTGATGATATATAGCTCCAATAGCTGATAAAAGTAATTTCCTTTGTGGTGGACATGATTGCAACACTTCTAAGGCCGACATTGTTGAAGGGGAAATTTCCAAGTCTTCAACAATGTTGTATTTCTTAGCAGCTCTCGCATGTGGATTGAAAGTTGATTTCCAAAGTACACCTTTAGCAGGCATTTTAATCACTAGATCAGGATTAGGTTTCTCTATATGAAGTGGATCAGAAACCGAAGGAGATGTAGCTGGTGTTGAATTAGAATTTTCTACTTCTTTACCAATAACAGAATTTTTACTTCCACAGTCTCGCGTCGCAACCATAACCTCATACATCATTAAAATATATGCTGATGAATGTGAATAAGATCCTATCATTTTTCTATCTTGAGTAGGAAAAGGATCCTTCAAGACAACGGGTGTGAGAAAAACTTTGACGATTTTAGAGACCTCAAACCTATGTGGGCACTCTTTAGTAAAGTGATCCTCGTCACAAATAAGACAAGGATAACAAGGTTTTCATTTATCATCAAATGGTTCAGTTTTTTCGGTTTTCTCTTTGGGAGACAAAGGTTGTTTTATTTTATTTTTATCTTTATTCTTGTTACCAGTTTTGGATTTAGTTGTAGATGAATCTACAACGTGAATGTCGGCAGAATTTTGAAGGGAAGGATCTCCTTTCGGTGAATCAGGTAAAGTTATTATAGGAGAAGTAGTTTTTGAAGACTTCTTCTTACTTTTATTTTCGTTAACTAAACCAATTACACCATCTGCAGCATGAGACCCTGAAGGAGTTGCAGTTATTTGACTAAGACGTGGTAAATCGAGAATATTTTCATATAATGTACCAGGCTGTGTATATACTAGGTCCAAGTATTGAGCTTGAGAAATGACCTGTTTTTCAGTAACAACTCCTCCCTTAACCAGATATTTAGTAATCTTTGGAAGTAATGATTTGATGAACCATTCTACGAAGATCTGATCTGGAATAAAGACTTTCACCAAATTTCTTCTACATCTCCATTCATGTATGTGATCGGATATGTATGTAGACGTAGATTGTTTTAATAAATTCAATAATTCCGTGCCATTGTCGTATCTGACTGGCAACTGAAAATGTGTTAAGAAATCAGTTGCTAAAGCATTGAAATTGTTGAATGAGCCATGTGGTAATTCAATGTACCATTTTGTAGCTAAACCTATCAGTGTTCTCTGAAACAGTTGTAATCGAATAGAATCATCAATCAAAGAGTTGGATGCGCACCAGAGGTGGTAAGTCATGACATGGTTTGAGGGGTCCTCTCATGATTTCCCTTAAAATTTAGGGATATCAATGGGAAACTTATTTGGCATTGGTAGCCAATACGGAAGATAATAGATGGGATCATTCGTTAGGTGCGAAAGATCAGGTAAATCCAAATTTCTTATGAATGGAAACTGACGATTAGGATCCTGGGAAAATTAATAACCTTGTGGATTATACCAGTACCAGTAGGAGGATATCCTGGAATAGCCTGTGCATTTGGAATTGGAATACCTTCGGGATAACCAGGATTAGCGGACCATATTGGGGTTGAGCTGGTATCTGATACATGTAACCAGGGTACGGTTGATGCTGGTACACTGGATTTTATGCTACAGGCCCATATTGATACTTCCCTTGATATGATTGATAAAAAAACTGAGGTTGGCTTGTTATAATTGTAATTGTACCAGGTGGTCCCGTAGGCATCTAAACAGTAGTTTGAACTGTGGGTCTAGGTTTTGGTGTAGAAACTATAGGGACTTGTTGTGATACTTGAGGGGCTGTAGGAATAGGGGATGCAGAAACTCCAGGAATAGGTGTGGTAGCTTGAACAGAAGTTGGTGCAGTAGTTTGGGGTGGAGTTAAAGGTGTACTTGGACCAGGCTGCTGAATTGTACCAAATGCAGGTACCTGAATTGTAGATTGAACAGGTTGGACAGATTTTTGGTTTTGATTGTAACCAATTGGCTGACTAGGTTGATAATAGGGTACTTGCACATTATGTTGCAAATTCTGTTGAAATTGGGAAGTATCCGACACCGTATGATATGGAGGTCCCATTGAAGGTTGTGTTGCATAAGATGGACCATAACCAGGTTGATAATTTGGAACATATGTTTGATAGTTAGCTGGATAATTCCCTCCTCCTTGTAACAATTATTTTTCTGAGTAGAACTGTGGCCCTAAAGGAGGCTGATGTCCCTGGAAGGACAGTTTCCCTGGCGTAGGGTACTGTCCTTGAAGAGGTTGCGGACCCTGAGGTATGTAATGTCCTTGAGGTTGATATGTTCCTTGAGGTATGTATTGTCCTTTAGGTTGATATGTTCCTTGAGGTATGTATTGTCCTTTAGGTTGATATGTTCCTTGAGGTATGTACTGTCCTTGAGGGTTAGGAATGTTTCCAGACATCATGTAAATGTGTTCCACACTCAAATTTTCGGTATGTGATTCATTTGTACTAGATGATGGTATATGTTTTTCGGTAAAAGGGGATGCTCCTGAGAAAGTACCAAAAAGTGACTGGTATCTCATAGGAATAGACGGACCACCATACAAATATGATTCTGGTGATGCAGAAAACAATGGATGACTCACCAGACATGTTTAATGGAGGTCTGTAACCTCTTGGTATGGCGCAAAAAGGAATTCGGTGTGGTGAATAGTTTAGACCAGTATTGTGTAGAAAGTCTGTCAACTGAGAATGCCAAGTATCTTTTTTGAAAGTACTATAGAAAATCGATTCACTTGGCCTAATATCTAAAGAGTCCTAGTGTGAAGGAAGAACATCCTCTTCCTCAGTGTCAGTAACTTCTTCAATACTAAGAAGACCAGGAGGAAGATTTTCAGTGGTACGATAATTCACTCTGGGTCAATCAGAACAATGAGGGGTTGGATAAACAAACTCAAAAGCAGACTCGGATATAGCAGGTTCAGTTTCTGGTTCAGAAATTTCAAAATCAGTAGCTGATAATTCACTAGTTGTAGAAACAAGTTCAGCTAGTTCAGAAATTGAAACTCTTCTTGGAGTACTCTCTGTTGTTCAAGGTTGATCTACTTCATATTTAGGATGAATAATTATTGATGTTTCTTCGTGTTCAGTTGATCCAGTGCCTGATGTTTTTCCTTTCTCAGATTTAAGTTTTTCTAACTAGCTTGGTGTGTACTCAGGGGGTTTCCCCTACATTCTACGTGATTATCTAGGTAATTCAACCACGATTAAAAATTTTAACACAAGAAATCAAAGAAATTTTCAACAAAATTTCCTAAAGTCTCTAAGGAAACAATCAAATTGATCACACGCCTACAAAATCTAAGAGAGCAATCCCTACACAAACAGTAGATTCTGACACTAAAAACATTAGTTGGTGATGAAATCCAACATCGTAGAATTTTAATGAAGAAATGGCGGTTGGAACAGTTACCCCGAAAACCTTCTTAATGAAACAATCTGGTGCAATTTTCTCCACTTAAACCATCTCGAAGTGAAGAGAACCCTCCAGAAAGTCCAAGTGAGTCTAGTCGACGTCTGCTCTAGGTATAGTGGGACCTTCCCTCCACTGTCACCTTGGGAAAGAATCCTAAAGTTTATAGCCACTAAGGTCACCAACAGGAACAAATATACCTGGGGGAACATTCTACGATCCGATATACACGCAAGGGCAGAGTAACTAGCTCAATCCCCTTGAAGGCTCCTTAATATAATCCAAGGTTTACCGACAAGTGACCCCAGGCTCCTCGACAATGGTCTATTCGAGGTTTACCATTTTTAATACATTCACACCTGCTATCTTTCCAGATGAGATGGGTACGATTACCTCACTGGTTCAGACATGATCTCATGCTTGACTCTTTTAAGAAGAGCTTCCCAGAGCATACATGCTACAATTGGATTTTCCTACTGCAAGATTGCTACTTGTTTATTTTAACTTTCTTGGAATTTTAATTACAACCTATTCCAAGACACAAGCCTAAGCTATGTTGGTGGAAAAGAGCCCTAGAAAATGTAAAAATATCTAGATGAATTTTATTAAAGCATTGTTTTTAATTTGGTTGTTTCTTAAGATAGAAGGTATGGAAGTGAAACTTCAATGATGTTTAATGACCTGACTCAAAAATACGCTAAAGTGCATCTATATGAAAGTGAAACTCTTTTATTTTCAATGAAACCTATTTAAAGGAAAGATTTGAGAGATTTAGATAAATTTCAAAACACCAATTCTTTCTCTTATAAACAAAAATCCTTCAAAAGAAGACGATTTATTTGATAACTCAATTTCATAAAATGACCTATTACTCGTTCGAAATGAAATCCTTTATCAATCAGATCAAAAACTACAAATCATTAAAAAAACCATTTCCAAAAAGAAAACCGTATCTAAAACTTCTGAAAACATAAAATTCAAAACCAAAAGAAGAAACTCTAATTTTGAACCCTATCTAGAAAGTTTGAGGATGTTTTTCTTAGTATGTGATCTAACCAAGAAGAATTTATGCTTATCTGAGAAAAGATCAAAACAACTAACAATGGTTTAATGTGACATTCAGACCTTAGTAAGCTTAAAGGATTTTATAAATTTGCAAATGAAAATGAAACTCACTTCTCATAAAAGAAAAGTTTGCAACAAGTTCAATGACTCAACAAGAAAACAATCATCACACCAGTAAGCTAAGGTATATGAAGGTTTCTGATATAGAGCAGCAAGAAAGTAAGGCAAACACTCACTCATAAAATGCAAACTAGATGAAAATCACTCAAAATCAAAATTTGTTGAAAGAAAATCACACATAAGACTTTGACAGTCAAGACAAATTGGGGCAAACACAAAGAATCTGGTAATCTAGCTCCTGAAAAGAGAATTCTTAATTTTTCAAAAAAATTCCACAAGTTTCAATGGAGAATGGTGTGGTACCGCATTGTTCTGAACTAAAAACTATGGAGGCTACTGCACTATCTTTAAACAAAAACTACGGAGGCCAGGAAAAACATAGAAAAAATAAAAATTCAGATTTACTTTTCAGGGATTATGGTAATTTATCTACCCAACCCAGTTTCAGACTATTAAAAATCTAAAAATCAAACTGAAAAATAAAAAGGAAAAACTAAGTTCTATTCCCCAGTGGAGTCGCCATTTTGTTATGCGGATAAATCCTTCTTGCGGACAAGAACGATCTCCCAAGTATCCTAAGGATATCTAGAAACAAAAAACCAAATGCAAACCATTTTCTCTAGATTATTTGCGATTCGGAATTATTAATAACAAAGTATGAGGACATGCCCCTACCTGAAGTTTAATGCTTGTTGAAATATTCTATTTAGGTGCTCCAAAAGAGGTCACTTCAACATGTGAAACCTGCAATCAGAGACAGATAAAAGGATTAAAAGCACCTGCAAGATATAATAATTGAGAAAACACTCATCTATCTCAGTGATCAAGGAATCTAAGAATTGAAGTACTCAAATAGAATACATGAACAATTCAATGAGAAAATGTAATCCATTTGTATTAACTTGTATAATAAGAAGTAACCTTACAACCTGTTGCCTTGATGTTATATAGGTTCTTCTAGGGTCTTGAACAACTGTTCCTCCTTCATATTGACAAGCCTTTTTCTCTTTGAACTAGCATTAAGTTATGGACATGAGTGTGTGATCATTCTCATACAAAAAAAATGATTAGTATAAAGAGTATGCTCTCTTGAGAATTTCTTCAGCAACCAATATGTATGTCTACCCTTGAGACTAAAACATGAACTCAATTTATAGGGAAATGAAAGTATTTTCAGTTCCATGAAGAGGGGGATGGATTCCTCTCATGAAGGTATTTGAGCTCCATATACCAAGGGATAAATTCCATGATTGAAGGGATAGAGCTCCATGAGTGGAGGGATAAAGCTCTAACTGAACGTGCCTCTAGAAGCTTCTAGTTGGGAGAATATTCGTCCAGCTGAGCTATTAGAACTTTCTTTTTCCGTTATTTTACTTTTTATGGGGGTCCGTAGGTTTAATTAGTAGAACATGCAGGATGTGTCGCAGACTATAGATTAAATATCTACGGATCCGTAGGAAAGAGCTAGGAAAATTGCGGTGTTATACTTTTTAGGGTTTTAATGAGATTTTCTTCAATTCCAAGACTTGGTTTAGGAACATTAGGGTTTTTGACCTCTAAGGGAGCATAACATAGGTAGTGATGAACCTATATTGACAGTCAAATGTCATGGTGACAAAATAACGTGTAACAATTTCAGAATTGTAATATAGACACAGACTGTACAGTAGATGATAAAATAGACAATGAGATAAATGTATATAACATAGATTTCACTAAACCCACTAAATTCACTCAAGTAGAAATAGATAATTTAGAAAAGGTAGAGATTGAATAATTAGCAGATGATGATTTTGACATTTTAAACCTTAAGAATAGCTTTTTACCTAAGGTATTAGCCCATTTAGAAGATCTTTTTGATTCAAATGATGTTGCAAGAAAACCAAAGATGGAACCATTAAGATCTGATATAGAAGAATGCAATATAGGAACAAAACAAAGGCATAATCTAATCAAACTTTAAAAAGCCTTACCTCAAGAAGAAAAATTGAAATACATAGCTCTGTTTAAGTAATTTCAGGATGTATTTGCATGGAGTTATGAGGACTTAAAATCTTATGACACTAGCATAATACAACACAAAATACCTATAAAATAAGATCAAAAACCTTTCAAACAAAATCTTAGAAGAATCAATCCAATTTTAATGCCTTAAATTGAAAAATAGGTTAAGAGAATGTATGAAGCCCTGATAATTATACTTATCAGATATTCTGATTGGGTTTCAAACCTAGTTCCCACTAGGAAGAAGATAGAGGAGATCAAACTATGTGTTGATTTTCGAAATTTAAAAAAAGTGTCCTTAAAAAATAACTACCCTCTCCCCAAGATGGATCACATTTTACAGAGGGTGGTTGGTTCTTCCAGGATTTCATTACTTGATGGATTCTCTGGATATAACCAGATTTTAGTTCAGCCAAAAGACCAACCAAAGACTACATTTACTACTCCTTGGGGTAATTTCATGTATGTGAAAATGCCTTTTGGATTAATGAATGCAGGAGCCACTTTTCAGAGAGCTATGGATATAGCTTTTTCTAAAGAAATTCATGATTTTTTGTGATCTATCTAGATGATATAACTATATTTTCAAAAACTGATAATGAACCTATAGATCACCTAAGACAAGTTTTTATCAAATGCAGAAAATTTGGCATTTCTTTAAATCCTGAAAAGACTCTTTTTGGACTTGAAGAAGGCAAACTATTAGGGCATATTATATCAAAAGAGGGAATTAGGATAGACCCAGCTAGAATAGAGGCCATTCTGAACATAAGCCATCATAGGAATATTAAATAATTGCAGGATTTATTATGGAAAATCAATTTTCTCAGAAGATTCATTTCAAACTTAGCAAAAATAATTAGAGAACTCAATAACATGTTGAAAAAAGACTTAGTACTTAAATGGAATGTGGAGGCCAAACAATCATTTGAATTAATCAAACAATACTTGACAAGAACACCAGTCCTAATAAGTCTTGATTTCAAAAAAGATTTCATTATTTTTTCTTTTGCTTCAGAACATACTATTGTTGTAGTCTTACTGTAGAAGAATGATCAAGGCTATGAGTAGGACATTGCTTTTTTCATCAAATCACTTAGAGATGCCACTTTAAAGTATAACATAATGGAAAAGTAGGCACTATCTTTAGTGAATGCTATCAAATATTTTAGAGTGTACATCATGTATTCACATATCATTGCTTATGTTCCAAATTCAATTGTGAAGGACATTCTAACTCAGAATGGGCCTAATGGTAAAAGAGGCAAATGGATTGCCATGATTTTGGAATATGACATAGAAATTAAGCCCACCAAACTCATTAAAGGTCAATTTTTAGCCAAACTAATGCCTGAATCAAATTTTCATGCTTTAGATATAAATTTTTTTTCCCAATTAGATGGTCAGAAAGAGATGGCGACTCCACAGATCAGTGAAGCCTTTTCAGATTCACCGTGGTATGCAGATATGATATTTGTATTACTAAATTTACAAGCTCCTAAATTTTCAAGAACTAGAGCTAGATTTTTAAAGTTAAAGGAAATGAAATTTTGTATCATAGATAATGCACTGTTTTGGAAAGATCATGGTGGTATTTTATTGAATTGTTTGCTTAAATATGAAGCTGATAAAGTTATGGAAGAGTTTCATGCAGGTGACTGTGGAGGACACCTTTACTGGAAGTCAACTACAGATAAAATCCCGAGAGCTAGTTTTTATTGGCCTACACTATTTGTAGATATGAAAAAGTATGTGACCTCCTATCACAAATGCCAAATATTTGAAGGGAAGAAAAAGTTGCTACCTTTACCCCTTAAACCCTTCTCCAAAAAAATGTCATTTCAGCAATGGGGCTTATACTTCATTGGTGAAATCCACCCTCCCTCATTGGCCCAACACAAATGGATTTTGATAGTCACAGAATATTTCACTAAGTGGATAGAAACCATTCCTTCCAGGCAAGCCACTAATATTGTCATAGTATCATTCTTAGAAAATAATATATTGTCTATATTTGGATGCCCCCAGAAGCTCATTACTAATAATGCAGCTACTTTCAAGTCCAAAAATATGATTGACTTCTATAATAAATACCACATTCTCCTTAGCCATTCCACTGCTTATTACCCTCAAGGTAATGGTCTTGTTGAATCCTCCAATAAAAGCCTTGTGAAAATCATCAAGAAACTACTAGAAGACAATAAGAAAACTTGGAACAAAAGGTTAGTGAATGCCTTATGGGCAAATATACTTACCAAAAAGAATTCCATTGGTACATCTCCTTATCAGCTATTTTATGGGATGGAAGTTGTTTTTCCATCTTCTTTAGGAGTACCAATAATGAAAATAATACAAGAACTGTAGGTAGAAACCAATGATATCCAAAGAAGGATAAATCAAACCATACACTTGCAACAAACCAGAGAAGATGTCTATCTCAAGTCTCAAGTTTTTCAAGAAAAGAGTAAAAATATATTTGACAAGAAGACTAAGGAAGGTGATTTTTATATAGGTGAAAAAGTTCTTAAGTGGGATTCCAGGAGAGAAGAGAAAGGTAAACATGGGAAATTTGATTTCTTATGGAAAGGCCCTTATGTCATTTATGGTTATAGAGGTAACAATGCATTCTTTTTGAAGGAGTTGGATGGATTAGATCTGTCAGGTGGACCTATCAATGGTAGAATGTTGAAGCATTACTATTCCCCAGAATAAAAGTACTTCACTTTGTTTACTTTGATAATTGTACATAACATTGTAGATTTTAGAGTGGATTGGATGTTTTTCTAGAAAATTTTAAGCCTGGAGAGAAGGACCTAAGCTTTGAATGACAAAATATCATAATTTTGAATAATGCAGAGCTCAAAAAACAATTTCAAGGCCATCACACTCAAAATTCAAAGGCAACTAGTCTCAAAGTTCTTGACATTTCACCAGGAAATGCCATCCCCATGTGGAGACACTGTTAGGGTCCTATAATAATAAGATTCATATTTTTGAAATGAATTTTATTAGTCTTGTAATATGTACATACTTTTCTTTCTGCAATTTTTTTTTCCAATATTAGAAAAATAAAAAATGTAAAGAGGGTAAAAGTCCTAAAAGAAAAATCAAAGGACTTGAAAGAAAAAAGATAAAAAAGAATATGAAAATGAACCCCAAACAAAAAAGAGATAAAAATAAAACATGAAAGTGATGCAAATTCAAATGCCGCTACTATTTACTTTTACTACAAAATAAATATTGTGTGTAGCTTGTTAAAAATGCTACAATCCATGAAGGTTAAATAGCTTAATCTTGGCCTTTCGTGCTTTAAATTTCATGCTGTTAGATAGAGAATAAAGATCTAGCCAAACAGTTTAATCTTGGCAGATCAGTAGTTAGGTAGAGAATAATAAGGAGCTCAACAGTTTAATCTTACCCTTGGAATAAATAAGGATAGAATTAGTTAGCTTTTGTTTAAAATAAAAATGAATAAAGGGTCTGCAAGCTCAAATGCACCCATGTCAATGAAGAAAAAATGTTAGGGTATCAGATGGGTAGGTAGAAGCAGTTTTCACAAGGCAACGATAATAGAAAAAATGGTCATTTCATTTACTAACTTCCTTTCAAAATCATTCCCTTGTAAAAATACCCCATCCCCTTCATTTTTACTCTTTCCCCTTATTTCACTCTTTTCCCCTTTGCAAAAAGTTCCTTTTCCTATGTTAAAATCCACATTTATCCTTGGAGAAGTAAAAAATACTTTTACTAATTCCCCTTTATTCAAAAATACACCAAAACCCCATAAAAAATACTTTTTTCCTAAGTTTAAATGATTAAATCTTTATGTCGGGACCCACTATGAAAATATATATCCTCGATATTAGTTTTAACACTATACGTAGTGTATTTAACATCCCGCAATTACATTTCATTATTAACATATTAACATAATGTATTAAATCCTATTATACCTTTTATCCCGCATATATTAAATCCTTATTATATACGTCCCAACCTGTTATTTTTAATATTAATTATGGTTTAATTCCCCACATGTTATATATTTTTTGAACCCACTATGTATTATCCCTGCCTATGATAATATTACACTTCCCTTAACCCCATTGCCTATAATCCCAACTATATACAATATAACCCCGCCACATAGTTTATATGCATATTAGCCCATCGTATCATAAATCCTAGGCCCCATGCCTTTTAAAACCTACGACTCCATCACATTATTCTATCCATCAGATCATTACCCATCAGGTCTAATGGCTATCAAAAGTTGTCGCACATCTCATAACCCGAGCGTTAACATACCCCAGACCTTGCGAAAAGTGTGGTTTGCTGGACTCTCCTCTAGGCTACGTGTCATATTTTTATTTGATCGCATCAATCAAAACTATATTGCCAACCACCTTTGGCTCTTGCAAAAACCACTGAGTGGTTTTCCTCCTGCCCATTGTACAAATCGCTCTGTCAATTCAAATAAACCCACGCATTCAATGCAATCACTATTTGAAAAAAAATGCATATAGCCACCCATTTACATCCTTTTACACCATTTCTGTTTTACTTTTGCGAAAAAAATCTATTCAGACCAAAAAAATTACTGCCAACTATGTTTTTAAGCCAAATTCAAACGGGATTTAATCAATTCACTGCTACAACTGTGTAGAAGTCATCCAACGCATCATTAAAGACATCTTAAGCCTCATAGAATCCTTTTGCAACCCCGGGACCCTTCTGCAAAGTAAAACCTTCACGGTTCCCAGGTATTCTTCAAAGAAACAAAGCTTGTTTATTGATCTAGGAGAAAAGTAATCAGTAATTGAAGTAAAATAGAAGCCTTTGTAGACTAAAGGAAAAAATTTGTGCCTTTCAAACCTTTCATACAAACCCTAGGCCTCCTTTTACAAAAATCTGAGGTCTGAAGATTACTTTTAGTCACAGCAAATATATTTTTTATTAATTAAATCCTTTAGAAACCATCTACAGACCTAAAGAAATCCCTCTGGCATCAATCAAAACTATATTGCCAATACCTTGCTGACAATATTCATGAAAAATTGGTCAAAATTCCTTCTGAAGGTGTTTTCAAGTATTCCTCATTCCCATTCCATAAGTTTTTATTCTGAGAAATTTGCTATAAAATTTCAAAAGCTTGATGTTGAAGGAAAACCACAATCAATCATATTTTGGACTTCTCTTATCAAAAAAGATTCATCATAGTCCACTGATACAGAGTTTATAGATTCCTTCATTCATCCTGTTAGCACTCAGATTGAACCTCAAGGTTAAGAAGAGGCAATCCTGAGGTAACCACAGACCAAGCTTTCGATCTGGAATCTAGCCCTATTAGACCAGAGAGGGCTCTCTCTATGCCAATGAAGGATGGCCACAATAAGTGAATATTAGGCTAGCTATGAAGTAATGGAATTTGATTTGAAATTTTTGGGTCGAGACAACAAGAGATAAACAATCATTGGGCTATGGAGTCGAAGCTGGTTTATACCTACAAAATTGGGGCAAAGTAGGCACAATGCTCAGCCAAATAAATGATGTAAATGAGAGAAGAAAAGAGGAGAAAGCCCATTTCCCTGCAGGCATCAATCATTAGATGAATCTCCAGTGGTATCTTTAGCAGAAAGGAAAGCGCATGGTTACTAAACAGAGCAGCTATCAAAGGATGGATTATGTAAAGATAACCACTACATTTAACAACATAATCATTGTGAAAGGAGCATCATGCGTGGATGGATTCCTAACACTTCTCTTAGAGAATGTTGTAGAAAATATTAGTAGAAAAACACAGTATGAAAATGATATTACAAGGAAGCACATGTTGAACATGAAACACCGTGATGGATTGAAAATTTAAAAGGCATAAACTGCTCCATTAAAATAATATTCAGGCAAAATTTGCACAGTCCAAAGCTGTTAGTATGAATCTTTCGTCGTAAAAGACCACTTTAGCTACACATAACAAATAGCCCTAACATCAATTATGGCTGCCAAATATCTTTAAATCTGCAATCAGGTGATCTAAATAATGCTGCACAAATCCAGATCTAAGCATAAAAGACATTAAGTAGATAAAATAAAATGAGGCTCCATGCATCCAATAGACAAGACAATAACGATGTATTTGAAAGAAATTTTATATTATATTGAAAAGGGGCACCTAAGAGGAAAATAAGAAAGGTATTTTCCGGTTCTCCTCAATGGGATGGGTTCTTGATAGTCCTCAGCACTTCAGATTTAGAATCTCTCTCTCTTGTTGGTATAAAAAACCCAGACAAACATAGAACTCAATGGGAGCTCACAAGGCAAAAATGGAGAAAATGTGACCAAGTCTATAGATCCAGAGGTAATCTTTAGGCAACAAAAGGTGACTAATGAATGGGGAAAACCCTTCTATTTATAACAAAATATCAGGGTGATCTAGAAACTTGGTGCATGAATAAAATATTATTAATCAAATTCTAGAACCACCCTTTAGGAATATTTTATTATATTTGTTGGAGGGAAAAGGATTTTTGACTTGGGTCAATTCCTTTATTTATAAATAATAAATAAATAAATGATTTATTTACTATTTTAAGGAAACGATGGGAATATAATTAAATAAATAATTATTTATTTAATTATTTATAAATGATTTAGTCAAATTTAACTAGGAATATTATTTAAATAGTATTTAAATAACTTATTCCTAGGAAATAATCAAATAAATAAGGATTTATTTAATTGATTTCCCTGTTTTGGGTTAAATATGACCAGGAAATATAAACAGATATAGATTTGTTTATTATTTCCTTTTGGGGTTTCCTATTTAGACCATAAACAACTCAATAAAGGTGTTTTACTAAGTTATTTCACATAGTGAAAGAAATTTTACTTAGGGTAAAATTGGTCTTGTATGGTGTACTTGGGTTCATCTAATGATAATAGGTTAGACGACCAAAAAATAGTGTAACAAAAGCAACAATCTCTCTGCTGAAAATCCAACCCCTATTACATTGAATTTACAAGATACATATAGCTATAGCACCCTCCTTAAGATTCAGAGGTCAAAATTATCCAATTCCCCCAAAAGAGCAATCTGTTACATCAAAATCTAGAACTGTATCCCAAGAAAAAAGACCAACCTACTGCAAAAATAACACTACAATTATGAATTAGAAACATCCAACTCATGATAGCTTTGTAAAATCTGGAAGAGATTTTTGTATATCAGTTTGTTCTAAACATAAACCTCTCTCAGTTCCTTGAAATTTGTTTCCATTTTCCCGAGATATGCATTCTAAAAACATGTGGAAAACAAGAAAAATTCTGAGATCCGAAAAATAGGGCTCAAAGATGATCTTGATTCTCCCAATCTGTAGCAGATATGCCAAAACTGAAAGAATTTTTTTTTTTTTAGCCCTTGATGAGGAAAAATTTCTTTCCATTTCCTGATATGTGTTTCCATTTTCCTGATATCTGCATTCCAAAAACATGTGTCAAACAGGAAAATTAGAAAGATCCAGAAAATAGGGCTCAAAGATTATCTCGATTCTCCCAATCTGGAGCAGATATGCCAAAAATGAAAAAGGTTATTGTTGTTAAGCCCGTGATGAGAAAAAAAAATCTTTCAGTTTTCAAAATTGGGCCACCATTTTCTTAGGAACTACCTCGGAAGTCAACTGGTCACACAAAGAAAATTGGAAATTATTTTTTATAAAAAGTTTGAAAGTGAGTTTATCCCTATACACTATAGGAGGTGAAACATTGAGTTTTATATAAAATTTTCCACACCATCCTATTTTATGTGTAGTGCACCCCTTTTGGCTCCTTCGTGGGCTCTTCCCCTTCAAAACTTAGACCCTTATTTGGATCCCACCTTCGCTACTTTTGTCAAATTGAGGCCTTCTGGCACGTCCATAACATTAAGCCCGCCCAATTCTTGTCAACCTCCATAAATCAATAATATTGAAAATAATGCTTCCACACATTATATTTCACATGATCAACCATATTTAACTGAATGTTATGCTATAAACCATGAAAAAGGTGAGAATTTTTCACAATGTAAAATTATAAGGAAACATGCATCAGGTGTAACCAAGAGTCAATCATTCATTTGATCATATCTTCTAATGCAGAAGCCAGTTTTGGGAGTGCGATATACCGTTGGAAATATCTTTCCTAGATGCTTCTGATGAACATGTTTATGATATGATTTGAATTGAATCTCATGTGAAAAACATCTGTGAAAACCAGACATAGTAAGATTCCAATTTGATGGCTGGTGACAGGCTGCAAAGACTAGAACTAACACATCCTATGGTCAATTTGTTGAACAACAGCAGGAAACCTAGAATTAGTGAAGAGATTAAGAAGGTCCTATAGTTTTTAGAGAATAATAGGATAGGTGATTGGTACTTGTACCAAAACCATACTGAGATAAGAGTATATGGATCAAGTCTTGTTCCATATAAACTGCCGAAATACCTCCCTATGAGGTTATTTTCCCTTGAGTACATAAGACAACTTCTTAATTTAGATGCAATTAATTTCTTGGCAGTAAAGAAGAAGACACAGTTCAAATTGAAAAATCAATTTGGCCCTTTTATATGTAAAAATAGAGATGCAGGTCCACAGGCTGAAAAACAATTGCAGGAATTCAAGTTCAGTCACAGTTTTATGTGGTATTATGATCCTCTTGGAGTGATAATTAAATTGAGAGTTAAATGAAAACTCACTCCCTATGTACATGAAAAGAAACCAGACATAGAGAAATAATCCAATCAATCTGAATGTTTGGATAACACCTTGGTTGAGGCAGAGAAGCAAGGTGATACTAGTCAAACTTTGCAAACTCCAGCCCAAGAAGATAGGAATGCAAAGAGAAATAGAGAGGAAGGATCATACAATGGAGAGACAACTACTGAAAATAAATTTAAATTTATGTACAGGACGAAACCTAAGTTAAATCCTTTCAATGAAGGAGTAGAAACAATAGAAGTGGTTGATACATAAACAACATCAAAGGATAATGCACCTCCTACAGTTATTGAAGAAGAATAGCAGCCTTCCACCTCACAAACTCAGTGTATTCAAAAGAAACACAGTGTTGACATGTCCTCTTCCAGCAAACTAGCAGAGAAGGAGATAGATATCATGCAGAAATGTAAGGAGATAAAGATGAAAATTGAATCATTGAAGACTGATACATACAATCAGTATTGGAAGAAGTCACCCAATGACCAAAGAAGATTTCTTTCTGCTTTTGAATATAAAACAAGGAAAATGTAGATGAATTTCCTACAACCTGAAGTCAAGCATCCTAAAACACTAGAAGATTACAAAAATTCCTCATATGAAGTTCAAGAAGATGACCTTGATCCCATTGATCAGATTGAATTTCAAAAACAGGCAGGTGAAATAATTTACTCAACAATTGAAAACAAGGCAATGAGTGTGCAGAAGCTTCAATACACTCTTGCAAACATCAGAGATTAACTCATATTAGAAAAATCATCCTCACAGGAAAAAGACAATAGAATTAAATCTTTTGAAGATTTAGTAATTAAAGTGGGATTTGATCCTAGTAATGTAAAAGTTGCAAATGAATTGATCAAAAAGAAAAATGCAGACATTGTTGCATTAAAGAAGCAACTCAAGTTGCCTCCTATAGAACACCCTCAAGCAAAAGAATTACTGCAGGATATAAATCAGAAATATGAGATGATGAGTCTCATTCTATAGTTGATTGCCTAGATAAAAGAAATGGAGAACGAAATGAACAAGTTAGTCTAAGAGAAAAGGGATAGAGAAGCAGAATTTCCAGCCACAGTTATTCCTATAGTCACCACAACTATACCTTCCACATTGGCATAATCACTAGCTTCCAATGGATACAACACTTCCAATGACTTCATCAATGACTTCTGAAATAGAGTCTTCAACCACAACAACACATCATATAGATGAAGCAAGCAAGTTAGTAAAAGCTATGGAAGACATGTCTATTCAGTGCAATGAGATTAACAGACTTAAAGAATAGCTTAAAAGTCTTGAAGATGAAAAGAGACTTGCTAAAATAATGCATAAGGATGAAGAACAAAGGAAAACAGGTTGAATGAGAAATTGAAGAAGTTAGAAAAATAACTAACATTAAAAAAACCCATGGCACTATTGGAAATACTGAGAGGGGGGTGAATCAACATTTCCTTTCAATTGTTAATTATTGCCAGTTATATTCTTCATAATTAAAGATAGAGAGGTGTATAGTAATAATATTAAGGATTAATAAGAACTCCAATCCTTTTTTTTTTAAATAATTGTATACAATAGATGAGTGAGGGCACCAACCTTTTAATGAAACAGGCACCAACTTGTTGCCAAGCACCAACTTGGACTTTGATGAGGCTCTGACCTCTAGGAATTTGACCCTATCTTCTCAAGGCACCAACCTTGTGTTTAGGAGCTCCTACTCCAAGGACACCAATCCTGCTTTGCTTCATAAGCAGATGATTGATTCAAGGATGCTCTATCGCACCAGTCTGCACCCAACTACACCAGTTATTTTGCATCACTTTACTTTATCAATTATGGGCCAAAGACTGCACTGTACCGAAATTTCAATACCAGACTATTTCAAGACAACTGAATCATAGTTTTCCACAATCCAAAGAATATTGCACCAATTTTGAGCTTGAACAGGTCCAGGTGAGAAATATAGCACAGTTCTGAGCTATAACAAATAGTCATAAGAACTACACTGTAATATAGTTTAAGAGGTCCCAACCACTTCAAATTAAAAGTAAATTTGAGCTTCAGTATGCAATACTGTGTTACTGCAATTCTAAGTCAAGAGAAATGAACACTGTAGTTGTTTACTGGTTTAAGCCAAACTTCAGAGGATTCGAGTTGTATTACATGGAGACAAGTCCGAGCCAAATTTCAGTGAATTCAAATTGTATTTCAATGAGATAGGTCTGAATTAAACTTTATTCCATCAAGCTATATTACAGTGTGATAGGTCCAAACTTCAGGAGTTCTGTAACAGAATTTGATTCCTTCAATATTCAAATCTATATATAGACCAAGTTTCTATGATTAGTTCTGTAGCTTCTTTACCCAAGTCCAAGGGTATGTTTTAGCTACATGTAGGTGTATGATTTGTGGCTCAGTCTCAATACATCATCTGATTTATATCCCAAAAGACATTCCAGACCTACTCGTAATCTCTTCCTCCTTTATCTAATGCTTCCTCTCCTTTAAGTTCACGAGTTGTGAACTATAAGACTTCTTTTCTGTGGATTATCACCGAAATTGTTGATAAAATGAAGTTTTTTAGACGTCTATGTATACTGGTCTTGGAGTTATATGAATAGACACGTTGGTTGGGTGGAGTATGAGCATACACAAGTTGGCTCAAGTCGGCTAGGAAAAAAATATACATTTTTCAACTTAAAAATTCAATTTCTCCCAAACTACTAGGAATTTCGGGACAAATAAGGGCTCATTAGAATAGGAAAAATATAATCTACAAGATGGTATAGGACCCATGTGGATAGGATGCCTCCAAGGTGATAAAAACATTTTTTCTTTGTGACTATCTTTAATTTTTGTGTGCAGGAGGTGAATAGGACAGCATGCCTTTTACACTTCTTGTCTTCTCCTTTGTTTGGCTTATCAATCATAAGATCATAGTGTCATTATGTAGGACATATATGTCATCATGATAGTACCCAACAAGGTCATGAAGGTATAGCATCATTTATTCAATAATAGTGCATTAATATGTCACGGTGCAGCATCATTAGGAGAACTTCAAATGATATCTTCCATGTTATCATCTAGTCTTTCAACCTTCATCAAGTGTGTTCATTCATTCAACCTGTTACCATCAATGAAAACTTGGATTAACAATCTCCCCCTTTGTCATTGGATGGAAAAAAATTTCTTCTCTCCCCCTTTGACATCAATGGAAATGGGGTGCCAAAGTGCTCCCCCTGTCATGTTGCTCCCCCTAACATATTGTACCCCTGACATGTTTCTTGATTTAATGTGATGCAAGAGCAATGACCCCCATATTTTGGTGAAGATAATAAAATTATTCTCGTGGAAGGGGTTTTGTAAAGATATCCACAATTTTCTCTTTTGTATTGACGTATTCCAACTTGATATTGTGTTCAGCGACTTGTTCACGGAGAAACTGGTATTTGATTGGAATATGTTTGATCCTTGAGTGCATCACTGGACTCTTTCAAAGACTGATGGCGCTAGTACTGTCACAAAAAATAGCAATTGGTTGCTTAGTTTCTATGTTTACATCCTTCAAGGCTTCCTTCATCCATAGAATTTGTGTACAACAATCAGCAGCAGCTATATATTCGGCTTCAGTTGTAGAAAGGGATATAGATGATTGTTTTTTTTTTAGCCAAGATACAAGACAGTCGCCCATAAAGAATGCATTTCCACTGGTACGTTTTTTATCATCCACGCTTCCAGCCCAATCAGCATCATAGTAAGTTGTCACAATAAGATTTGAACTCTTAGGATACCAAAGACCGAAATCAATCGTTCCTTTCAAATATCTGATAATTCTCTTCACAACTGCTAGATGGGATTGTTTAGGACTTGACTGATATCTTGCTACCATTCCTACTGCTTGCAAAATATCTGGTCTTGTGGTAGTTAAGTATAGGAGAGCTCCAATTATTGACCTATAAAGAGTTGCAGCTATGAGAGGGGTATCATCATCTTTTCTTAATTTACAATCTGTGGTCATCGGTGTGCTCATAGGTGCACAATATTCCATCCCATATCTTTTGAGAATGTGTTTAAGATATTTTTCTTGAGATATAAAAATGCCTGTAGAGGTTTTAGATATTTTTAGCCCAAGAAAGTAAGATAACTCACCAATCATTGACATCTCGAATTTTTTGGACATATTTAGAGCAAATTCATGGATCATTTCTTCATCATTGCTAGCAAACATTAGATCATCAACGTAAACAAGAGTGATCAGAAGTTTTTCCTTGTCCATGTTCATGTAGAGATTGCTACCTGCCACTCCCTTTTTGAAACCTTCTTGTTGCAGATAGTGATCCAAATTTGCATACCATGCTTGAGGGGCTTGTTTTAATCCATACAAGACCTTTTTTAGTTTGCATTCAAAGTCTTTTCCTTCAGCAAGATAAAATCCTTCTGGTTGCTCCATGTAAACTTATTCTTTGAGATCTCCATTTAGGAATGTTGATTTTACATCCATTTGATAAACCTTGAATCCTTTTGAGCAAGTAAATGCTAAAAAAATTCTTATGGCTTCCAATCAAGCTACTGGTGCAAAGGTTTCTTCGAAGTCTATTCCTTCAATTTATGAGTATCCTTTGCAGACAAGTCTAGCTTCATTTCTGATGATTGTCCATCTTCATTCATCTTGTTTTTGAATACCCATTTCGTTCCAATTATATTTCTATATTTTGGGCGAGGTACCAGTTCCCAAGTCTCATTTTTTTTTTATTTGAAACATTTCTTCTTCCATGGTCTTTATCCAATAAGGATCTTTGCTTGCTTGAGAGAATTTTTCAGGTTCTATTAAAGATAATAGAGCCACGTCATCTTTTCTTGTTGTGTTTATCATCCTTCTTCGAGTTTGAATTCCTTCATCTATATTTCCTATGACCTATTCTTCCGAATGATGTATTTGAATAAACTTGATCTTAGAGGGAGTTTCTTTGAGGTTCACTTTGAGGTTCTCCATTCTCCTCTTCTTTTTCAGGTTCTTCTTCTTCACTTTGTTCAAAGAACGGCTCAACTTCATGATCTTCAATTCTCTTTTCTGGAATCCCTTCATCAATATTCACATCAATGCTTTCCACTATTCTTCGTAGATGATTGTTGTAATATTTGTAGGCTTTGCTCCTAGTGGAGTATCCAAGAAATATTCCTTCATCAACTCTAGAATCAAATTTTCCTAGTGAGTCATCATTTATTTTTATGAAGCATTTTCTTCCAAAAACCTTGAAATATTTTACTGAAGCAGGTCTTCCTTTCCATAATTCATAAGGAGTCTTTTCATTATTTTGTCTTAGTTAAGTTCAATTTAAGGTATAAAATGTGGTCCCAACTGCTTCTCTCCAAATTTTGGTTGCAAATCAACTTCTAGTAGCATTTTCCTTGCCATTTCTTGAATGGTTCAGTTCCTTCTTTCAACTACTCCATTTTTTGAGGTGTCCTAGAAGTAGAGAGTTCTCTTTCAATTCCATGCTCTTTACAGAATTCATCAAATTCTTTTGAGGTGAATTCTCCTCCTCTATCTGTTCTAAGAAATTTAATCTTAGAATATTTCTCATTCTCAATGAGAGCCTTAAGATTCTTCAAAAATTCAAATGCTTCAGATTTATATTTTATGAAATATATCCACATCATTCTACTATAGTCATCAACAAATAGAACAAAGTACCTTTCACCTTGAAGAGTTGGAGTTCTATCTGGCCCACATAAATCTGCATGAATGATTTCTAAAGGTTTTGATGTTGAGAACTCCTTAGTTTTGTGACTAATTTTGGTTTTCTTTCCATGTTGGCATGGGCCACATACAACTTGATTTGGTTGGTACATTTTTGGAATGTCCCTTATTGCATTAATTTTGCTGATGTTGACTAGGTTATCAAAACTTGTATGCCCCAATCACTTGTGCCATAACCAACTTTCATCTATTTGACTTAAGTAACATTTATCTTCTTGGATTTTACTGAGAATGTAAACATTATCTGGTGTTCTTACTCCTTTTGCCACAAGTTCTCCTGAGGATGAGTCTCTTATTTCAATTTTTTTTGTACTAAAGACAACATTATGTCCTTGGTCACAAATCTGGCTAACACTTAAGAGATTGTGTTTGAGCCCTTCTACCAGCAAGGCATTTTGAGCCTTTCCTTGTCTATTGACAAGGGTAGTAGTCCCTTTTCCAGTGATTTCAGTGGATCCACTTCCAAAGGATACATTTCCATTTTTCTTATTCAATGAGATAAATTTATTTTGGTCACCTGTCATATGTATTCAACATCCACTATCCACAAACCAATGATTTTCTTCACTATGAGCACATAGAGCTAGGCCACATTTATCAGTTTTGAGATTTACGCTTTTAGCCTTTTCCCTTTTGAGAGGGAAATTTTGTTCATTATGATCATAATTATCACATAATGAGAAAGACAAATCAAACTTAGCCAAAGGATCAAAGGAATTGTAAGTTTTTATTTGTCCTTGCTCTTTAGGACCATGGAGTTGGTTTGTTTGATTGTTCAGTCTTGGTGCTTCATTCTTATGAGCCTTGCAATGCTTAGCTCGATGCCCAAATTTTTTACAATAGTAACAATACCCAATAAAAATAGTTTGATATCTGTTGTAGTATCCATAGCTTGAACCAACATTCTTCGTCGGAGTTTCTCTTTCTTCAATTCTTGGTTTTAATATGGGACTTTGTTCCTGACGAGATGAATTTTCCTCTTTTGGATGGCAGGAGAGTACATCAACATAAATTATAGTATTATTCTTTGTACTTGATTATTCTCCTTTGAAACCAATTCCACACTTGTCATGTTGAGGTTTTTGAGTATTAAGAACGATATCAAGAGCTAGAGAGCTTTGTCAACTCCTTTTGACTTGCTCTAATTCCTTTCTTAGAGAATTATTTCAGCTTCACATTTTTCACAGATATCATCCTTCTCTTTTAGCTTATTGTTCAATAAGTCTTTCCTTATTTTTGCTTCCTCTCCTTCTATTTTGAGATAAATTATCTTCTTTTGTAGATTATCATTTTATTCAATGGCAATCATTAGCAATCTATCCATGTTTCTTTCATCTTCCAGTTCTGAGTCATCATCATTTGTAAATGCCATTAATAACATTTCTTTGCTTCCAACATAATTACTTTCCTCATCTGATTCATAATCACTTTCTTTGTGATGACATATACTTCTAGTTGATTTCTTTTTTATGACTACAAATTCATCTTCATCATACTCATCTTGTTTGTAGAAGAAGTTCTTCTTATTAAACCCTTTCTTTTTGTACATCATCCTTTTAAAGTCCTTTTCATCATCACTATCATGTTTATGAGGACATTTTGCAGTGTAATGACCTATTCTTCCAAAATTGAAACAAATAAGAGGGTACTTACCTTTTAGCTTAGATACCCTTTTTAGTCTTCGTAAAAATTGAGCTAATTCATTTTCAGTATCAGATTCATCATTGTTGCAATTCCATCATTTTCCTTATTTTGTTGATCTTGAGGCTTTGAAGGCTACTTCTTTGAAATTTCGACTCCCTTTCCTCATCTCATAGGCCATGAGAATTACATGAATTTCATCCATCTTGAGAGTATCTATGTCCTTTATTTCTTCTATAGCACTTAATTTGGAGTCAAATCTGTCAGGAAGCAATCTCAATATTTTTTGAACAATGGTGCTTTCTTCAATATTTTCTCCTAGTCCTTTAAGAGAGTTAACCACTTCAGCTACTTGGAGGAAGTATGATGGAATATCTTCTTCATCATCCATTTTCATACTCTTGAATTGTCTTCTATAGGTTTGAAGCTTTGCCTTCTTAACTTTGGAGTCCCCATCATACAGGGAAACCAACTTATCCCATACTTCTTTGGCTGAGTCACAATTCACGACTTTCGTAAATTTGGAATCGGTAATTCCACTAGTGATGGAATTTAAAGCTTTGGCATTAAAAATGTAGGCTTTTCTTTCATATGGATCAGTTGGAAGACCAGAGGGAGATTTGTACCCATCCAAAATAGAGTGCCATACTTCAGGGCCAAGAGACATTAGATAGTAGGACATCCTCTTTTTCAAAAAACTAAAATTTGTTCCATCAAAGATAGGCAGTTTCCCTATTTCTTCTATGTTCTTCATTGTGCCTAAGAATCCTTCTTCCAGTTGTTAGGATGATAATGAAGAAGCTGGCTCTGATACCATTTGTTGGATATACTAAGAGGGGGGTGAATCAGTATTTCTTTTCAATTGTTAATTATTTCCAGTTATATTCTTCACAATTAAAGATAGAGAGGTGTATAATGATAATATTAAGGATTAATAAGAACTTCAATCCTTTTTTTTAAATAATTGTATACAATATACGATTGAGGGCATCAACCCTTTAATGAAATAGGCACCAACCTATTGCCAAGAACCAACTTGGACTTTGATGAGGCTCTGACCTGTAGGGATTTGACCCTATCTTCTCAAGGCACCGACCTTTTTTTTAGGAGCTCCTACTCCAAGGACACCAATCCTGCTTTTCTTCGTTATCATATGATTGATTCAAGGATGCTCTATCACACCAATCTGCACCCAACTACACCAACTATTATGTATCACTTTAATTTATCAATTATATGCCAAAGACTAAATTGCACCAAAATTTCAATACCAGAATATTTCAAGACAAATGAATCATAGTGTTCCACAACCCAAAGAATACTGCACCAAATTTGAGCTTGAACAGGTCCACAGATGAGCAAGATAGCACATTTATGAGCTATAAAAAATATTCCAAAGCACTACACTGTAACATAGTTTAAGAGGTCCCAACCACTTCAAATTAAAAGTAAATTTGAGCTTCAGTATTCAATATTGTGTTACCGCAATTCTAAGTCAGGATAAATGAACACTGTAGTTGTTTACTGGTCCAAGCCCAACTTCAGAGGATCCGAGTTGTATTACATGGAGACAGGTCCGAGCAAAATTTCAGTGAATTCAAATTGTATTACAATGAGACAGGTCTGAATTAAAGTTTAGTCCATTAAGCTATATTACAGTGTGACAGGTCCAAACTTCAGGAGTTCTATAACAGAATCAGATTCCTTCAATAGTCAAATCTGTATATAGACCAAGTTTATGTGATTAGTTCCATAGCTTCTTTACCCAAGTCTAAGGGTCTGTTTTAGCTGCCTATAGGTGTATGTTTTGTGGCTCAGTCTCAGTCCATCATCCGATTTATAGCCCAAAAGACATTCCAGACACACTCATAATCTCTTCCTCCTTTATCCAATGCTTCCTCTCCTTTAATTTCACGAGTTGTGACCTATAAGAATTCTTTTCTGTGGATTATCACCGAAATTGTTGATAAAATGAAGTGTTTTAGACGTCTATATATACTGATTTTGGAGTTATATGAATAGACACGTTGGTTGGGTGAAGGAGTATGAGCATACACAAGTCGGCTCAAGTTGGCTAGGCAAAAATATATATATTTTTCAACTTAAAAATTCAATTTCTCACAAACTCCTAGGAGTTTCGAGACAAATAAGGGCTCATTAGAACAGGAAAAATATACTCTACAAGATGGTATAGGACCCATGTGGATAGGATGCCTCCAAGGTGATAAAAACAATTTTTCTTTGTGACTGTCTTTAATTTTTGTGTGCAGGAGGTGAATAGGACAGCATGCCTTTTCCACTACTTGGCTTCTCCTTTGTTTGGCTTATCAATAATAGGATCATAATGTCATTATGTAGGACATATATGTCATCATGACAGTACCCAACAAGGTCATGAAGGTATAACATCATGTATTCAATAATAGTGAAGTAATATGTCACAATGCAACATCATTAGGAGAACTTAAAATGATATCTTCCATGTTATCATCTAGTCTTTCAACCTTCATCAAGTGTGTTCATTCATTCAACCTGTTGCCATAAATGACCACTTGGATTAACAGGCACAAGTCAGAAAAAATATATGGATCAATATCATTGAAGCAATAAATGATATTTCTCCATCAATACAGATTATATATGAATAGAAATACTTGGTCAAATAAGCAAGAGAAGCTATTCAAAAGATAAAAGAAGAGCTTGGAAAGAAACCTAAAGAAGCTCTTGAAATCATCAAATTTAATTCCAAAAATAGGCAAGAACTTGAGGAGATTAGAATTAATGATAGAACAAAAACCATCCTAGAAGCTAGGAAGGTAATTTCTAAGAAAAAATTGATGATACAACTAGAAGAGAAATGCTAGAATATGGAGATTTCCATCACAAGTTTTATGATGAAATTTGATGTCCTAAGGTAGAAAGGCCTTCCAAATCCTCTAGTTATTCATGAAAAACTAATGAAGCATTATGACTATGATAAAAAAAATGAGAGAAGTTGCCAAGGATCATACTAATCTGCCTTCCTCACAAGGTATTCCAACAGGGAAGGTACTTTAAAAGAATTTTGAGAATTTTTTTTACCTACAGCATGAGGTGAAACTCTTATTTGTCAACAAGCCTACATTCTCAAAATACACTGAAGCAGATGGAATATTCAGGAGGATCATGAAGACCAAAGTGCCTTAAGCAGAATTTTGGGAAAAGATGATTGATTTACTGTGAAATTAGTTTTTAGTAAAAACGGAGCAGTAAAGATAAATTAGGGCAGTCACAGTTTATAGTGAAAACATGACAGTGAATGCTAAAAATTAAAATAGAGATAGCCAGAGTTTAAAGAGTATGAGATAGTTTAAAGTATATCAATTTATAGTCAGAGATAAAGTCAAATCAGAAATTACCTAGCAGAGATAAAGCTGCCAACGTAGAAGACACTCCACTACCTAACTACAGCCCTCGTTGAGCAACATAAAAGAGAGAAAACAAAAACAAATTGAAAATAGCAAACAATAATTTCAATAAAAATAGGGACAACTAGCATTAGTTAGAAAGCTATCACTATATTCTTGCATGAAGATATTTCTTTTTCCATGAATAATTCCTAAGTTTGTTTTAGGATATTTTGTAAAGATTTTTTGTACAAATACTCCTCATTTGCAAGTATTGAGTGTGAATGAATTGCTGAACATTTCTATAGTTGTACTATTCTGAACCTAAGGGTGATTTTACCAATTTCAAGTCAGGAGACTGGATTAAAGCAATAAAGCATCATATTATAGGATTCATGTGTTGGGCCACTTTAGTGAAGTATTTTCACTTGTTCTTTGTTAAATTCTTATGTTTTTCACATTCTTATATGTTTTCTTAAATCTAAATGATAAATCAGAAATGTTGTTTCAAAATATGTTAAAAGCACTTTGTTTTGAACTATTTATCATTATATGTTTTTCTTCTGATATCTAGATAAAGGAATTCTTAATTTCTCCCTTATTTCGATTAACCTCTTCCTTTTCATTCATTATACAGATTTGAGAACCGTTAATTGCTCTCTTACCCCGATTAAAACCATTTTCACCATCAGTCTTGAAGATATGAAGTAACTCAACTATCTTGCTCTGTAAACATTTCCCTTTAGACCTTGATCCTGATCTGACTACTTGGCATATGGACTCCATTATCCCAATGGAATACAGACCTACATCTATCCATCTGAGTAAGCGATTTCACCACCAAACCAAATCAAAATCCAAAACCAATTTACCCTACATAACTAGCCTAAAATCAAATACAATCAAAAAAGATAAATCATATAGAGAGAGCCCTCTCTGAGCATTAGGAAGGGTAGATCCTAAGGCTGAAAATTAGGTATGTGGTTACCTCTAATATTCTTTAAACACAAAAAATAATAAAAACTCTTGAGAATTATTGGAGTGATAACAACAGGTCCAAACCCACCCCCTAATTGAATGGATTCAATTGTTGTTGCACGGTATGCCCCTTTGGTTTTACCTCGGCCTATGAATGCATTACCTACAGGAGATTATTTTAAGTACATTCCTAATTTTAGTGGTGAGGGAGAGGTAATAGCTAAAGAACACCTTACTAATTTTTATTCCTATGTTATAAATCTGAATATTGAGCATGAAGATGTCTAGATGAGAGTTTTTGTTTAGAGTCTTGAGGGTGATGTTAGGAAATGGTTCAGATCTCTGACAGCTGGTAGCATCACTGGAGTTTAAACCCTAGATGATACATTTTTTTAAGGAAATGGGGTGATCAGAAATATTTTTTGTATTATATCATTAAATTTTGTGTAATAAAAAGAAAAAAAGGAGAATCAGTTTCTGATTTTTCTAAGAGATTCAATAAGATGTATAGCAAAATACCTACTGAAATCAAGCCTAGTGAAGCTTCAGCCAAAATCACTTATGATGGTGCCTTTGATCCTCATTTTTGTTTATTATTAAGGGAAAGAAGATCCACAACGCTAACACAAATGCAGGACAATGCACTGGAGGTAGAATATAATGTATTAGCAGTTGACTCAAAGGAGAGATTGATAGCGGAAAAAGAAAGCAAAAATATGAAGTTTCAACTTCAGGAACTTCAAACATAGATTCTAAGTTAGATGAGATGAACAAGATGGTCAATTCATTAACTACTGAGATGTCCAAGATCAATATGGAAGCAAGAACAACTACTACTAGAAATGTTTCATTTGATCAAGCTAATAGGTAGCAATTTAGAAGACCTATTGCTCCTCAAAATTTTCAGCAAGAAAGGAGAGATGCTGATGATCAAAAAGTTCAGCCTCCTTTGTGGAATGTTATATTTGAATATGAAGAGGAAGCTGAAATGTTGGAAAAATATGGTGATATCAATTGTTTGAGAGATAAAGAGGGTCGATCCATCTTACACAATCAGAGTATGAAGATTTCATGTCATATACTCAGAATAATGAAGAGATTCCTGATCGTTACATGATTGTAGCTAATCATCAAAGTAGATACAATATTAGATCAAATAATATTGATAATAATCTGAAGCCTGTTGCACAACCCAAGTGTTATCACTCGGATTGATCTTAAGGCTGAGAAAGGAAATCCTGAGGTAACCTCAAACCAATATTTGGGCTTGGTATCTAGCCCTACCAAGTTGGAGAGGGATCTCTCAATAGAATCATAGCCAAGAGGGCTGGATGGAAAGGATTTTAGGCTAGTTAAGGAAAACAAGGGGTTTTGATTTTTGATTTTAGGGTTTGTTGGATCAAGAGGAGCCAAACAACTATGGCAAGGATATTAGGTCAAAATCTGCAGGTGTTTCAAGGGGAAAGGTAGGTAAAAGGTTTAGAAATTAAAATATTATTGTGTGAGGTGAAAATACTGATGAGGAGCTATGGAAAGCATGTGAAATGTATTTTCCTAAACTGAAGAAAATGAACAGATTATACTAAATTCCCCAAAATAGAGCATAAATACATATGGATTTTTCCTTTCAAACGTGAAATTTAGTATATTAAAGACATGAAATGGTTTATGAGATAACAATACATTCAAAAAAATTGATAAAAAAGAGAAAAATATGTTTAAAACTCATACCACATGGATCCCAAGAAAATAGTTGCAAATTTCTATTAATGTCCAAGCCAAACTGATATACAAAGATGTCTCTTGATGTTCCAAAGCTCCAAGTGAGTCCAACCTCAACCAATGACTAAGAAAATAAATCAAATAGACTTCAAACCACTCTCCCTAGCCTCAAGGAGTCTAATCCATGAGAGGAGGATCTGTTTCACCTACTCCCAAACAAGAATCTAAACACTAGGAAAACTCAACAATTTCCCTCTAAAAGAGAGGAAACTGATTCATTTGACCTCCTAGTAGACTTATCTGATGCATCTACCCTAGATAAAGGTGAAAAAATAATATTTAAATCCATCTCAACCATTTACATCAATAATTTTCCCATTTACCCAATCAAAAAGTCAAAAATTCAAAAATGTTGAAAACAATGAAAATTGACATTTCCTTGTCAAACACACAGTGCCATGACAGAAAAAATGACCTGTCTTGCACAAAAAATTTGGAGGCCTTCCCGATGTCCAAATGAGCTCCATGATAACTTATTGGAAATCTTGTCCTGTCTACTTTCTAGATATGCATCCAATTTCCAAAATGGTGTCCATTTTCCCTGTCACAAACCTGTTCTCCCAATATTGGTAAACGCACAGTGCCAAGGCCAAAAATAGGGCAGAAATATGATTTTTTTGATAGTTTTTGGCCTTTTTGAGGGACTAGTTTTGCTCCAAATCTCCTGAAACTTTCTGAGGTTGTTTTAATTGTCATTAGGAACATTAATATGCTAACCTTTTTCTATTTTGATGGCCCAAAAAAGAGCATAGTTCCAGTGGCATTGTGCGTTTAGCACCATTTCTGCATGCTAAAATAAAAATTTGCACCAAGTGTGCCAAAATTAAAATTTTCTTGTTGATTCAAGGATTGGAGGCCTGGAGGGAAACCTCAACAAGAATATTGAGCTTATATTTTTCCTTTGACTCGTTCAAAGCCCGAATATTTGCATGGGCACGTTTGAGCTTGGCCCTTGTAATCTTGTTTCTCATGGCATAGTGCTTTGCCATCTTCCTCTAAATGTCAGTGTCCTTATTTTCCTTCTCTATCATGCTCTCCAGATGCAAATTAGCTCTCTCAAGGCAAGACTCTCTGTCTCCATCAATCTCTATGGAAAGAAGCTCACTTGGAGTAAGCCACTCCACCAATTCTGCCTCTTTCTACCTTTCTTGGAATAAAGCCCTCTTCATTCCAATGGTCCTTAGTCTCTGTCTAGGAAGCTGATCTTCCTTATCCTCACTATCATCAAATCTACCCAAGGTCTCATCTAGCAAAGCCTTGGCCTTTCTGACCTCTTTCTGAGCTTTGATTTCCCTGACCTCACTGATGATCTGCTTTGTCTTCAGCTGTTGATTCTCTATGTCAAGAAAGTGTATCACATTCTTTGCTCTACCAAGATTAGATTGAAGCTCACTAATCTTGGAATCCTTGCCTCTGATCAATACATTTTTTATTCTAATCTCATCCTCATCATCAAGTTCAATCAACTAAAACTCCTGCTCAATTTCATGTTTATCCTCCTCCTCAACAGTGATAGGCTCTGTGACCTTTCCTTTGTGTAGAAATTTGAATAACTGATATATTATTCACCGTGATTCTCCTGATCACACACTATTTTAGCTTCATGCATAATACAGAATCTCTTCTACCATTGATCATCAATTTGCGGAATTAGAAGCAGTCGCATGCGCACATTAAAACATAATCAAGCACACATATAACACAGTATGTAATGGGGAAAGCTTACAGCTGAAAAGCCCCAACTATCTGTATATTATAATGATAGAGAACATGTAACAATACATATCACAAAGCTCCTCACAAGCTCTCAACACTATCTCACATGCTACACAAAACAAGCTCAGATCATGCACATCCCATGCTCCAATCTGCTCCACCTGTCTGCCTGCCTCTACTACGCAAATCAAGATGAATAATGATGAGATCCAAGTTCGAATCCCACTGGCTTGTACTGCGCAATCCTCATTGGAAATCTCAATCAATGTGTGTGCAAATCTCATGCACAAGTATAGTCACAACTGATAGTAGACTCACCCTTTCACCCACCTCTAACACCGGTCTCCACTGAACTGTCCATGCACTGAGTTAACTAATGTGTTCTTTAGTTGATTTATGAGTTAATAATTAGTGAATTAATTAATAATTAATTCACACCACTCATCACTAGTGTATTTGTCATTTAGACTAAATACAACTAGTTCAACTAAGTTACACCGAACACAACTCCATCAACTGCCTCATCAACTCCACCAAAATATGTCACATGAGTTCTAACTGAAATCAACCATGCAATAGCTCAACTAAACCCTAGGAATATCGTAATTCCTTCTATCAGCTGCATGTGCCACATCCGTAGCTCGAACTGAAGTGCTCCAAGAGGATAAGATAATGTTTATAGTCCAAATATTATTAAGAGCTAATAATATTCGACTGATCTATTTTTAGACTGGCAGTCTAAAAATAGACTTCGCCCAGTATGTCTAAAAATAGAGGTCCATATATTTTTACCAACGTGACCAACCATCCACAAATAGCATCCTGCAACTCATAGACCATGATCCATATGTCTAAAAATAGACATAGTCTAAAAATAGACTTTTTGACAAAAAATCACTTGTGTGGCCCCCCCACCTAGTTTAGGTGATCACTTTCCAACTAGGATCAGGAAAGATGTTTCAGGATACCTCCTTCACTGTTTCTTGTTGCAATATTCAACACTCCCTCTCAACAAGAAATGAATGTATTTGCATGCGACATGCAACTCCATGCATTTGCCCTGCAACCTTCACAAGCGCCATGCAACTCCATGCATCTGCTCTGCAACTCCTCTGAAACTGAATAGGCTCCAAACAACTCAAACAGTCTGATGCATCTATCATCAAATTATTCAACTTCTACTGGGCCTAATTGCACATGTCATCCAGAACCACTGCACTGTTGAACTCTTGCACCCATGCACTCTTGCACTTGCTGTCAACTCTAATCCGCGCTCTAGTATCCGACACTGTCACTTTGATCTGCCTGCATCAATCCAACTGATCATGCTACTGCTACGCTGTGGGCACCTCGTAGCCAGGTTCAATTCATGAGATCCACACCATCTCATGAAAACTGCCCAGAAATCTCCTCTTGGGATTATTCATGCATGTCGCCCCACCTCTCACCTGGTGGTATAGCTGCATGCACTCCCTCTGCCCATCTGGCACAAAATTTCTTTGCATGAGTGGTTTCTTCCATTCCATGATCCTCATCTTATGGCTGCTCCACATCCCAAGGTTCACTATTACCTACATGAAAAACTTGCTCCCTCTCAAGCATCAATTGCATGTCTTTCTTGCACTTCCCAATAGTAGGAAGCTCCGTAGACATCCCATCTACTTCAAGTCTATAGAGATTCTTTACATGAATCCCAACCTTCTTGACTTGTCCTGTTGCCTTGTGCCGAAGGAAAACTTTTCCTTCACTGAAGACAACTTCATACCCTTTATCCTCAAACATTGCGACTGAGATCAAATTCTTCTTTAAACCTGGAACATGCACTACATCTTGTAAAAGAATGAGTTTACCTGAATCCCTCTGAAAGGTTATGGTACCAATTACGGTCGCATTGTATCATCCATTGTCGCCCAACTCAACATGCAACTGGAGATTCTTCTCCACCAAGTCACTGAAAAGACACACATCTCCCGTCATGTGAAAGGAAGCGCCACTATCAGAATACCACCCCGATCCCAATGCACTAGACACCATGCATGCGATCAATGAGAAGTCCAGCTCAAATTGCGAGGCAAGAACCTCACCAGCTGCAGCTCCAGCAGCCTGCTTGTTCTTCTTCTTCTGTGGACAATTCGTGGTGTAATGCCCATGCTCGTGACAGTGAAAACACTTCACTTTTGACATGTCATGCTCTTTAACATCCACACCGAATTAAGAAGCATTCTTCTTGCCCTTCCCCTTCCTTGGTTTGGCAGCCAAAGCACAATCCTCTTCATCAGATGCCTTTGATGAAGATCCATCCCTGGTACTCCGCCTTATCTCCTCTTGCATAAGATCCGACCAAAGTCGCTCCCATCCTGGCAATTTGTCCCAACCATTTACAGAGTCCTAATAGGAGTGCCAACTCTTCGGAAGCCCAAGGAGAGCCAAGCTCACCAATTCCTCATCATCCACACTAACTCCTACACTCCCAAGCTCATCCCTGCAGTGGACAAACTTTTTCAAGTATACCGGAATAGTGTCATTCTTCTCCATCTTTATTTTCCTGAGTTTATCCTTGAGCGCCAACTTCCTTTGGTCGCTCTTACTTTGGAATAAATCTGTCAAGGCTTTCCACATCAAAAATGGAGAAGCCTTACCATGCAGGCTGGACACTATGTGATCCTTCACGCCCTCCAATAGAATCCTTTGACATTTTGTTGTCTTCTTTTGCCAAGCCTCAACTTGAGCAGCATCAGTAGGCTTTGGGACTTCTTTCTCTATGAACTCCAACAACCCATTATCATCTAGCACCGCCTCCATCCTGTCTTTCCATGCAATATAATTCAAGCTACCCTCCAGGGCATACTCCAATCACAATACGTTGAAAGACATCTCAACTTTGACACCAAGAAAACACTACTGCAAATTCGAATTCCACCAGCTCAAAACTCAACCGCTTATGATCTGTGAGAACAAAGTATTTCTAGCACAGAGATCGACTGTAGGGGCATTTACTGGATTTTTCACCTTTCAAAGAAAGGATGAAACGAGGCAAGCCTGCCCTTTACGTACCGTTTACGGAAGAATAAAAATGCAATCACCGTAATAGATCCGAGCATCAACTTAGCTTTGATACCATGGAAATTTGAATAAACTGATATATTATTTGCCGAGATTCTCCCGATCACAATTATTTTAGCTTCAAGTAATACATAATCTCTTCTACCATTGATCATCAATTTGCGGAATTAGAAGCAGTCGCATGCGTACATTAAAACATAATCAAGCACACATATAACACAGTATGTAATGGGGAAAGCTTACAGCTGAAAACCCCCAACTATCTATATATTATAATGATAGAGAACATGTAACAATACATAGCACAAACTCCTCACAAGCTCTCAGCACTATCTCCAATTGTTACACACAAAACAAGCTCAGATCATGCACATCCCATGCTCCAATTTGCTCCACCTGTCTGCCTGCCTCTACTGCGCAATCCAAGATAAATAATGATGAGATCCAAGTTCGAATCCCACCTACGAGACCGCGCAATCCTCAGCTGAGATCTCTCAATCAATGTGTGTGCAAAACTCATGCACATGGTCACAACTGATAGTAGACTCACCCTTTCACCCACCTCTAACACTGGTCTCCACTGAACTGTCCATGCACTGAGTTAACTGATGTATTCTTTAGTTGATTTATGAGTTAATAATTAGTGAATTAATTAATAATTAATTCACGCCACTTATCACTAGTGTATTTATCAGTTAGACTAAATATAACTAGTTCAACTAAGTTAAACTGAACACAACTCCATCAACTGTCTCATCAACTCCACCAAACTCTGCCACATGAGTTCTAACTGAAGTCAACCATGCAATAGCTCAACTAACCCTAGGAATAGTGTAATTCCTTCTGTCAGCTGCATGTGCCACATCTGTAGCTCGAACTGAAGTGCTCCAAGAGGATAAGATAATGTTTATAGTCCAAATATTATTAAGAGCTAATAATATTCGACTGATCTACTTTTATACTGGCAGTCTAAAAATAGACTTCGCCCAGTATGTCTAAAAATAGAGGTCCATCTATTTTTACCAACTTGACCCACCATCCACAAATAGCATCCTGCAACTCATAGACCATGATCCATATGTCTAAAAATAGACTTTGCGACAAAAAATCACTTGTGTGGCCCCCCCACCTAGTTTAGGTGATCACTTTCCAACTAGGATCAGGAAAGATGTTTTAGGATACCTCCTTCACTGTTTCTTGTTGCAATCTTCAACACTTTTCCCTTGTCTACCTGCTTTTCTGATGAAGAAGGCATGGACCCTTTCGCATCAAGTGAAGAAAACACATGCATGTGGCCTCTCTGATATGTCAAAGGAAATGGCTCAATGCCAATCATTTTAGTGCTAGCTGCTACAATGTCCCTTTCACTTGATGATCTAATATCATGATATGATGGTGAAGGGTTGTGGAAAGGTGATGTAGAAGGATCAACATGAGGTGAATGGATGTGAGTGGGTGATGATGTATGAGCAGCGGGATGTAATGGAGAAGTGGATACGAGAGGATGAGATGATGAAGGAACATCCTGCTCATGATGAATAGGTGCGATGGTGAAAACCTCATTGGAAATGAAGGTATCCCATGGAATGTTCTTCTGCTAGAGCTGATGTATGACCACCATCTTGATGAGTGAATGATGAAATAGGCTCTGCATTTTCTTATTGTAGTCTCTCTTTTTCACAATATAAGCCATCTTGTCAATACTACGAAAAAAGATAATAAGGCAAATGCAACATCCTAACTCTAGTGAAATGCATAAGAAGACGGATATGGTATGACTAAATGCGGGAAAAACTTCCCTCACAAGTGAAATACTTCATTATTATCCTCATCATGGGCACATACCGGTTAAGGAGATGAGAAAAAGGAAAAATGGACTTGTTGTGATCTTTATACCTAGTTTTGAGGTATGGTTCAAAATAACTCATGTCTAGGTTTGCTTATTTGAACCACCTCTTTCCCACACTAAGTATCCCTGTAGCAGCTGCAATGGCATTAATGGACATCTCAAATGTAACCCTGGCAAGATTTACCTGCTTGTCATGTAGATTGGTGATGAATAGTCCTGTTAACTCCGGGTGATTTTGGACTTGCTGCACTCTCTCACAGAATTCAAAGCAACCCACATGTTTAAAGCAAGAAACAGTGAGAGAATATGCCATGAGTTCCCTTGTGGTGATAGTTTCAAACATATTTATTTTCCCTCCCTTGTGATCATTTCTCCTTGGAATTGGTGCCTCACTAACAATGCCACTATCTTTTTCTTCTAACATCTCTGTTTTTTGAAACCCTAGTGTAAGTGAAATGAATGAGGGGAAGGAGATGAGATGACTAGCTTGAAAACAGAAGGGAATGAGTGTGAATGAAGGGAATTAATGTGAAGGGGAAAACTAGATGAATTAAAAACCCTCAATCAATGTAATTACCCTTGTTTATGACTGATTTTCCTTTTAGGATGATGAAATAAGGGTAGAATCAGTAATCAAAAGCTTATAATTAGGGTTTATTTAGGTTACACTTAAAATTCATTTAAGAATGACCAAAATAGCTTAAAAATGGGTTATGGTATGCACTTACCACTTAACAATGCTTTGGAAGACTTTGGAAAATATTTGGAGAAGTTTTAAACTTGTTTGAGTTGATAGAAGACTCATCAACTCTCTCTGGCTAGGCGCGTAGTGCCACTGGCAAGCACATAACGCCTTTGCAAGTGCATAGCACCACAAACCAGGTGCGCAATGCGAGTGCAAAACACATTGAAAAAATTGGGCAAGGGCGCAGCACCAAGTTCCAGACTCGCAGCGCCAGTGCAAACACGCAATGCCAAGTGTTGAACACGCAGCGCTAAGGAACTTAGCACAAATTCGCTAAAAAATTCACAAATTTTTCCTTTGCTGAATGCTTTTTACTCTATGAAAGGCCACAATGACTCTTTTGAAGTGTTTAATGGTCTTTTATAAGCATGTGGATTTGATTTAATTTGAAAAACCCACTTTCTAATTTTTTTGAAGTCTTCTTCCTTTTATCATTGATACTCTTTGACACTTTTTGCTTGCAGGTTGCTGAAGTCATGGATTTGGCTTTTCTTTTACTCATTGAGGCTTGAAATAATGGCTTTGGAAACTTTAGGAGTTAATTATTACATATAGTAGCATAAAATTACATTTGAAAAAATGAAATAAATTACATAAGTGACTCTTTATCAAAATGACATTTTGATAAAAAGTCCTGAAACTGAAAATACAATATTTGAAATATAATGAAATCATCATGATAATCTTGTTCAATCCCTCTCATCTGTGTGTGATGACCTCATCAAAATGAAGGAAATACCTTGAAAAATGCAAAACCCTAATGACCTAGTGAAACTTCTTTTGACCTAATTTGAATGAAATTTTGACTTTAAAACTTTCAAGTGAAAACAGAGCATTTCATAGGTGTTTTTATGCTCAAAGGGACATGCGAATGAGTCAGAAATATGATCTTGGAGGGAGAAAACTTTATTCGACATTGACAATGACTAGCGGAGAAAATTTATTTCATGACCTAACGGAATGATAAAAAAATTATACGGTATGAGACGCTTAAGATGCACATGCAAATGTGTTTTGATCCCTGGTGGAAGTATGAAAATACTGACACTAACACCAAGAAGAATAAGGATGCAGTTAAAATTCTGGTAGGAAAACAAGTTGTTGAACCAAGCAGACCAGAAATTCTGGTAGCAGTTAATACTCATTCACTTGAGGTAAAAATTGCTCACAAATTGCCCCATGTTTTCAATTTTGAGAATGAGATACAAAAGATAAATATTCATGTTCCTCTTGTAGAGCTCATGAAAAAAAATTATTTCAAAAAGATTTTTATGAAAGCTCTTCAGCCTCCACCTACTGAAGTAGCTTCTGATTTTGTTAACCTTCAAGATGAAAAACCCACTGTTATTTTAGGTCCATTGTTAGAAGAAAGAGATTACTCTAGTCCTCCCTTTTATCTATCTTTGAATATTCATGACAAGATCTTGCATAATTTCTTAATGTACTCTCGAGCCTCAAATAATTTAATGCCCAAGGTATTCATGGATGAACTAGGTTTTGAATTAACTAGAGAATACCAAGATCTCTACTCCTTTGATTCCCAAAAATTTCAATGCCTTGTGTCATCAAAAACCTTGCAGTAAGCCTCTTTCAGTTACCCATGAGAGGGATGGTGACGGATATTTTTGTAGCTGACATTACTCCTAGATTTGGCATGTTACTTTCTAGGTCATGGATTAGAAGGTGTTATCACCTGATCTAAACCTCAGGCTGAAAAAGGCAAATCAGGGTAACCTTTAAACCACACTCAGCCTTGTAGCTAGCCCTACAAGGTCAGGAGAGGGCTCTCTCCATGAAATATATTCAATGAAATATAATAATGAACTGATTTTAGGCTAGGTATAATAATGGGAAATTTTTTAATAAGATGAATTTTCAGGGATGTATGGAACAAATGGGACAGTTTGAATCGGGGAATTAAATCAGGGATACAGGTTATTTCATGGGGTAAGGTAGGCAGGAATTTCAGCAATTAAAGTTTAAATATCGATGGGATGGTAAGACTGGTGAGGAGCTGAAAAGGGAAAAAGAGATGGATCCTTTTCAAACAGAAGAAAACACAGAATATTGAATGATTTCCCAAGGCAGAGCATTAAAAATGGATTCTACCTATCTATCTTGAAAAATTCAACCAGAGATGTTAATGAATGATGATGGTAAACATAAAAATTGACATATTAACACAAAGGAAGAGACAGATGCTAAAGCTCATACCACATGGATCCCACAAATTAGAGCTGCATATCTTATTAATTCCCTGTCAAACTGTTACAATGGAGCGCAGAGCATCCTCCTTGATTTCCACACTATTCCCTTACTTACTGATTTACATAATAATTACAAATGAGTGAAAATTACATTAAATAAACCAGAAATGTGGGAAATAGATCCACAGAAAAAGGGAGTTTTTTTACCAACTCAGAACTGAAATCCGAAGATAGAAAAGAGAACCAACAATCTGCTCCTGAAAGGAAGGAACAACAATACATTTTAGGCCATCTGAAGATTTCGTTGTTACACTGGATGAAAGAAAAATAGGCAATCCGAAAAACAGATCCCTATTTTACTGCTTCTGTAGAAGTTTCTATCTCATAATTAGCTCTTTTCCCTTTGACTATTGCTTTTCTTTATTAAAAATCTCATATATGCTAAGAAATCCGTTTGAAAACAACAAAACCGAAATTTATGCCTTTAATGAAGAAAAGATTCATTTTGAGTGGAAGGGGTGAAAGGAAAGGAGGTGGGGTTCAAATCGCAATCACAATCGCAATCAATGGGGAAGAGGGGATATAATATATAATGGGGTGATTGAAATATGTTATGAGATGGTGCAATCGCAATCAGGGATCGGAGCGGGAGCGGGGTGGATATTATTAGAATGAGGCATGAAAAACTCTGATGCGATTGGAAAAGACCCTTATAAAATAAAATGATAAGTGAAATGGGCTTTACAAAAGGAAAATGCCTTTTTAGTTTGAATGGGTGGAAAAGGTTTAAAGGTGGGACTGGGAAGGTCAATCACATCGGGAGATTTGGAAGGGGAGCGAGTAAAGTTATAAAACTTCCGATGTGATGGAATTACTTTGAAAAACTTTAAAACTGAATTATAGTGTTTAACAAAATGAAAAGCACTTTCATTGAAAAGAGCGAAGGTTTTGGTGGGACCGGGGGGTGTAAATTGCAATCGTAACCGGGGCTTGGGAGGGGAGGCTAAGTGTCATACCATGGGATTTCACCAATGCGATTTGGGGATAAGCGACAGGGAAAAATCTTTATAAAACAAAATAAAATGAAATTTGGGATTTGCAAAGGGAAAAGGCCCTTTTTATTATAAATGGGCGGAAGATTATATGGTGGGACCCAAAGGTCAATCGCGATCGGAAGCAAAAGGGGATTGGAAGAAAAGCATTATATGAAAACTCTGATTGCGATGGAGCGACGGGATATGGGCCGTCTGATCGGATGGGCAGATCGACGGCGGAGGAGTAATCGGGCGGAGTCAATCGGAGGGGATTCAATCGGCGGGACTCAATGAAATCGCATCGAAGTTTTTTTACAAAGGCCAATCGGAGCGCACAATAAGTATGATGCGATTGCAATCGGGAAAGGGAAGGGAATTGGATCGGCAGGGGTTTTATAATATAAAACTTTATTATAAAGTTTAAGGGGTAATGTGGGGAAGTGGTTTAACCAAATCACATCGGAGTTCTTGGGTCAAGGAACTTTGGCATTGCAATTGTGTAATCAGAAGGGGGGAAAAGGGGGTTTTATAAAGAAAAACATAAAACTTCAATGAAATAAAGTTTTAGGAAGAAATGGGAAAAGGGGTTGGTTAGGGTATAGGGGACTTTTCTTTCATTTAGGCATAGATTTCAATCGAGGAGTCAGTTTTGAGAGTGTAATATACCATTGGAAAGCTCTTTCCGAGCTCTTTCTGATGGACATACTTAGGACATGATTTGACTCTGAAAATACTATGGAAAACCTCTTTGAAGGGTAGGGCGGTAACTTTGTGGAGATAGCAGCTTCTGAAGCGTGAATTATTACATATGATGACATAAAATTACATATAGATGAAAATAAAAGTAAAGTATCATGTTTTCACCTCAAAAAGTAGTTTTGAGGTGAAAATTACATCAAGTTGAATAAAAAATTTCTTTGATCTTCCCAGGTGCTGTAACTTTGAGTTTATTAGACCTCCTCAAAAATTTTCTGATATTTATTGATACTTGACTCATTAATTTGACCATGGTGAGACCATATAACCTAATGAGACCCATCCTATGACCTATTAATATGGAGTGAAATTGAATCATGACTAAAGATCATAGAGAGGAGAATCAGCAAGTTTCACATGAGGGAAAACTGATGATAGACCACTACCATCAATGAATCCATGACCTAGCGGAATGATGAAAATTTATGGTATGGGACTCCTAATATGCAAATGCAAAAGAGAAATTTTGATCACTGATGGCAGTATGACTAGACTGACACTAACATTGGCTCCAATGGGGATGGTAGCTCCTTGGAGGTGCCAAGAACACCGTAGACCAAGTAGCCTTATCCATTGGGCATGGAGTCAAAAAAATTCTGAAAACTGACACTATGCAGACTGACTTTGACTTAAGACTAAGACTGAAAACTAAAACCAAACTATACACATATCATTCAAGTTTTACAGCCTTCACCTCAGGCCCCAAACTTTAATGACTGTGTATTCTGAAATCTGACCAAAAATAACATGGTATATACAATGATTGTGACATAATTTCCGGTTCATTATCTTCAAAAATGGTAGTGCTTCAAAAGCCTACCATTCACTGCTCTTCCAGGGAAATCTTGGCCATCCATTTCTGAAAGCAAGAAAGCATTATGTCCCCTGTATGCTGAAATCTTGTATGGTCCTTTCCACAGGTTGTCGAACTTACCATGCTTCCCTTTGTCCTAATTTCTTTCATCCCATCTCAACACCACATCATCTAACTGAAACTTTTCTACTTTGGTCTTACGATCATATATCTTATTTATCTTCTCCTGCAACTGAATATCATTCTGTGACACTTCCTCTCTTGTTTGCTGAAGGTGGATCATCTGATTGATCCTTCGTTGATTGTCATCTTCTTCACTGCCAACTTCTTGCAATAATCTCATGACTGGAACTGTAAGTGATGTAGGAAAGACAGCATCAGTACCATAAACCAATTCAAAAGGTGACATACCTATGGATTTCTTGCTGCTAACTTTGTCTGCCCACAATGCGTTGATGAGCTTTCGATGCCAGTTTCTTTTGTTTGCCTCTAGCATTTTCTTGATTATATTTATCATATATTTTTTCGATGATTCTGCCAGGTCATTGCCTTGTGGGTAGTACGTTGTTGAATGGCCCAACATAATATTGTATTTATCCTAGAACTCCACCATCTTCTTAGATTTGAATGTCGCTGCATTGTCTGTTATAATTTTGTAAGGACAGCCAAAATGAGATAAAATATTCGATTCTAGGAACTGAATAATTACCGTATCTGTAGCCTGCCTTGCTGGAACAGCCTCGATCCATTTGGTGAAGTAATATGTACCTTTCAAGATCCATCGATGCTGTGCTGATGATGCGGGATGGATTTCTCCTATGAAATCGAGTCCCCACTGCTGAAAGGGAGCGTTTACTGAAACTGGTTTCAAAGGAAGAGGAAGAAATTTCTTCTTCCCTTGGAAAATTTGACATTCATGACAACTCATCACTGTTTTATATAAATCTGAAAATAAAGTAGGCCAATAATATCCTGTTCTCAACACTTTGTTAGCTGTATTTTTCCAAAACAAATGACCACCACAATCACCTTTATGAAAGTCATGCATTACCTTCTGAGCCTCTTCTTCAACCAAAAAATTGAGGAGAATACCTCCTGGATCTTTCCAATAAAGAGCACTGTTTAAAATACAGTATTTAGCAAACTTAAGTTTCAGTGATCTAACTTTGCTTTTAGACATTCCTGGAGGTGGTGAAAGATGTTGAAGAACATAAACAATATCTGAATACCGTGGGGATTGTAGAAAAATATCTAAAATTGGAACAAGAAAACCTTCATCTTCATCCTCTGACATTGCTGTTATGAGGTTTATATCCAGGGCACGCAGATTTGATTGATCCATTAGCTTTTCCAAGCCTTGTCCTTTGATCAAATTTGTGGGTTTGATCTCCAAATCATACTCCAATATAGTTTTTATCCACTTACCTCTTCGACCTTCTGGATTAGTTTGCATCAACACATCCTTCACTGGTGCATTAGAAACATATGCTATAGTATGTGAATGCAAAATATAGACCCTAAAATCCTTCAATGCCTTTATAAGAGCCAATGCTTGTTTTTCAATAATATTATACCGCAAGGTAGCATCTATAATAGTCCTACTGAAAAAGGAAATTGGCTTTTCAATATGATCTCTCTTTTGCATCAAAACCGCAGCCATAGTATGCTCTGATGCAAATGAAAAAATAATAAAATCTTGAGTGTAATCAGGACTAATCAATACTGGGGCATTGGACAAAGAAAACTTTACCAAATTAAATGACCTGATAGCTTCCTCACTCCATTTGACAGTGCTATCCTTCTTCAACATGTTAGTCATTTCCCGTAGATGTTTAGCCAAATTGGATATAAATCTGTGCAAGAAGTTCATCTTACCATTGAATTCTTGAATCTCCTTTTTGTTTCGTGGAAGATCTATGTGCTGAATTTCCTCTACTCTAGATGGATCAATGAAAATATCGTCTTTAGAGATGATATGCCCCAGCAGCTTTCCTTCATCCATAGCAAAGAGACTCTTTTTTGGATTGAGAGAAATCCAAAACTTTCTGCATCGTTGAAAAACAACTCTCAAGTAGTGAAAATGTTCATCATCAGAACCAGAAAACACTGTCAGATCATCCAAATAAACAACAAGAAAAACATCTTTTTCTTTGGAAAAAGCAATGTCCATTGCTCGCTGGAAAGTGGCTCCAGCATTCTTCAGTCTGAATGGCATTTTGGCATACTAGAAGGTTCCCCAGGGTGTTGTGAAGGCAGTTTTGTCTTGGTCTTTCTCATGCACTAAGATCTGATTATAGCCTGAGTAGCCATCGAGTAGTGACATCCTTGATGCTCCAACTACTCTTTGCAAAATATGGTCCATCTTCAGAAGTGGATAATTATCCTTTAAGGATGCTTTATTCAGATTCCCAAAATCTATGCATAACCTTATCTCTCATGTTTTCTTATGTACCGAGACCAAATTTGAAATCCAGTCAGAAAATCTAATTGGAACTATGATACCATCTTTGTACAATCTGTTTACCTCTTTTTCAATGGATGGTAGCAGCTTCGGGTTGATCCTTCTGAGCTTTTGCCTAAATGGCTTCTGATTCGGCTTGATGGGAATAGTATGCTGAATTATGTTTTTGTCATACACCTTCAAATTTGAATAATCCCATGCAAACACATCAGAAAATTCAGAAATAAATTTTACATACTTTTCCTTTACCTCAGGGGATAATGCTTTTGATAACTTCACAAGCTTGGGCTTGTCATCTGTCCCAAGATTCACATCTTCAATTCCTTTCTCAGTAGGCACAAAGCTTGGTTTCTATGCAACATCATCCTGATTAAAAAGCTCCTCTAAAGGTATGAAACCTCTAGGAATTACATTATCTTTTAGCTGCAATATGTCCATCTGATTTTCTTCAATTTCTTGATCATCAACACCATAATCACCTTCTATTGGAGTATCTTTGAATTTTCCTTCACTCTGCAAAAAAAAATTGATCTCATTTTCATCCCAAAACACTTTCCAATATCTTAAATTGTCAGGAACAGCAGGCCTATGTTTGACATAAATCTCAAACTTGTTGTTGGAGTTCATTGGAATCTTCAAGTTTCTTGCTGTGGTGGCAAGAGAATCAGCAATAATGTTCTGCATCCTGGGTACTGCTGTCAAGGTGTACTCAGGAAATGTCTTCAAGATGTCTAGCACTGCGTTTCTGTAAGCCCTCAATCTTGAATTCTTTTCTTGGTACTCTCCTTTGACCTGTTTGATTATCAGCTCTGAATCTCCATATACAGAAATCCTTTTTGCATTTAACTTCTTCAAAATCTTCGGACCTGCAATCAAATATTCATACTCTGCTTCATTGTTAGAGCATTCAAAGGCTAATTTGTAAGCACATACTCTAACATTGCTAGGAAATTTTTCAGGCTGGAAAATAGGGCTCCGAATCCATATTCCAATACCAGCTCTGTCCTTACCAACATCTCCATAAAAATCCATGCTCCAAAGGCCTTCTTCTTCTTCTTGTAGATGCTAAAATTTTTCTTCTTTCTCTACTTTATCTTGGCTAACTAATGCATCTTTTTGTTGTTCGTTGTCTTCTTGCTGTTGGTAGGCAAGTGGCTCAGAAATGCTTGCTACTTTATCTTTTTCCTGTTTGAGGACTTCCCTAAAATTTTCCAAAATCTCAGGTATCTCATCTACTTGTACCAACTGAACATTTTCATCATTCAAACCACCATCTGAATATAAGACAAAGGACTAAATCTGTGTGGACTGCACTAATGGCATGATTAATTGGCTTCTCTTTGCTAGTGATCATGTATTTCATTTTCTTCTCCCTATATAGTTTTCTCAACTGACCAAACACGGGAATGGTGGCATAAGAGAAGTCAAGCTGCATGGTTCCTTTAAGTTTTGCACCCCAAGACCTGGATAGAAGCATTCCAAATCGTGGTGGAACATCGGCAACAACTACATCTATCAAAACATTCTTGGCTGGGATTTGATCTAAAGATACTACCAAATCTTTGATAAGACTAATACAATGGACCCTACCTGATTCAAAAGAATACAAATCATGATATTTACGGGTAATATCAAGTCCTAACTTCTCCATGATGGCTTTGGGCATCAAATTATGTGAGGCTCCGGAGTCCAACATAGCATTATGCAAGATGAACTCATGTAATCTAAGACTTAGGTAAAAGGGGGGAACTTCACTTTCTTCAGATTGATCTTCTGTGGCTGGACCAAAGATGAGTTCCGAATAGTCATCCTCAACATTAACCATATCAGAAACAGAGTCTATTTGCGAAATTCTAGACACATGATTTTTATAAGTACTATTTTTCACCAACTCAGTCAAGGGCATGGACACTTTTAGCTTAGAAATTTCATTTTCTAAATTAAAAGAAGGATCTTTTTCTACCTCTTTGATGGGAGGGTCTTCCTTTTCTATTTTCTCCTTTGCTATGCTATGCTGGTTCTTCTCATTTGTTGTATTAATTGCTGAAGGCATTTTACTGGAGGAAGGATCGGCCGGCTTTTTCCCTTTCTTCTAAGAATCGTTCTTCATTTGGAGTTATTTTCTCCTCTGAATGGGACTGATCGAAACATCTCTGTTCCTCAAAGAATACTGCTTTTTTTGGGCTGATAAAACATTCATGTACCCCCTTTGGAAATCATCAGACTCTTCTTCTAACACTACGTCATTGGCCAATATGAAATCTTCGTCTTTTTGAATGTCTGCAGTCGTTGTATATTCCTCATCTTCTGTGAGAAAGATGGGCGCACCATAGGCAGTGAAGAAATGATTGGCTTCAATCACAGGATCATCATCCTTGTCTGTCTCTATTCCCTGAACGTAATTCTTCTGCAATGGAGTCTTTATCTGCTGTTGTGGTGTTGCTTGGTCCTGCGCTCTCCGTTCTCTCTGCTTAATTCTAAATTGTGGCTGCTGTCCTCTGAAATTCGAATTCCTGATTTGTGCTTCAAGCCTATCTGAAATGGTTAGCCGATCAACCATCTTTTCGACTGTTTGGATCAAAGTGTCCATCTTACTGTCTGAAGGAGAGGCTTCTTCTTTCACAGTGACTCTCTTTCAGCTTTGGTCTGTGCCCTTTTTGTGAGCTTCTACACTCACAACTATCTTCTGCATGTCTTTGAGTGTGGTAGGATCTCTTTCTCGTAGCTGATATTCCATATCAGCATCGAAACCATCTGGAAACTTAAGCAAGGCTAATCCCATAGGAGGTTTGAGGTTAGCTGGAATAGCATTGTATACAGCATTGAATCTTAGATAATAATCCTGTACAATTTCACCCACATTCATTTTAATATTTTCATATTCAGACAAAATTTTGAGTGGGTTTTTCTTTACCTCCCACTGGTCTAAGAACTGTGTATGTAAATCCTGCAAAGTGCGGATAGAGCCTGATGGTAAGGCTCTGAACCACTTTCTAACTTCACCTCCAAAGCTTTGGACAAACAATTTTGTGGTTACATTCTCTGCCTCTACCTCATGAAGATCAAAAAATTCATTCATCTTATCAACATGCTGTTGGGTTGTGATGCTTTGAGTGGCATCAAAGATAGGAATTTTACTTTGATAATTAGCAAGCATATCATTCAGAACCTGAGGTAAAACCAGGGGTGCATACCGGGCAGCCATGGCTCGAGGTGGATTTACAAAAGTGTTTGTGCTACTAGGATTCAAGGAAGGAGGAGACGAAAGCTGAGAATTGACTTATGGGAATGTTGATGAATTAGGAGGAGGAAATGTTGTTCCTGATGACTCTGAAGGCTCAGGGATATTAGTTACAGTGATAGATGACTCAGGGGAATTCAGAATGTAATCATCAATTGATGTATTTTCCCTTTGAACTTCAATATCTACAAGAAATTCTGGATCTAAAACTGTGTCATCAAGTGCAGTTTCAGACTTACTTCTAAACAAAGAAAGCTCAAAACTCTCATCAAAAGAAAGATATTCTACAAACAACCACTCACTGGGCCAAGTATGGGATCCGAAAATAGGTCTAGGACTTCGTAATCCCTCTTGTCTTCTGACAATTCTTGGGATAAGATTAGGATTCTCAAACACAGGGGGAGGATTTGGATCTGGATTGGCCCTTGTGTATCTTCTTGAAGCCAGTGTGGTGAAATTTATACTTTACAAAATTCTATTTTAGCCTAGAAAACTCTGAACATCATCATCTAGAGTCCAGGAAATTATAAGGAAAATATTACTAGGGTGATCTGTCTTTATGCTCTGATACCACAAAGATATTATGACTGTGGATCTTTGGAATAAGTGCTTGTAATTATATTCCCCTCCAAAAGCGCTTTAACAATGTTCGCCTTGAAATAATATTCAAACTTCTCAAAAAAATCTCTTAAAGGTTCATGTGATATAGGGGAACACATTTAAAACATTTAGGCAAACCTTATCACTCCAGTCATAATATCAAAATGTTATAACAATGGCCCGATTCTTTTAAGAACCGCCAACTTCGAACTTATATCACTAAACCCATTTATTCTACCAACACGACATACATTTCATTCAACGGGGCCCCACGCATCCATTATTCACCTTTTTATGAATTAAATAAAAATTTAATAATGTGAAACTGCCAGACCATACCTCGATTTATTGCTCGTGCACTTCACTGCGCGATTGCCATCAGATATAACATTATCCAGATTGAACGATCCTCGTCAATATCACGTTTTTTCAAAGGCTGAGGGTTAACACATGAAAGTTGTGTGATATGGGTGGTATTTGGGAGATGACGTGCCCAAATATTGTTGGATCATGTTTTTTTGGCATGGTTTCGCTCTGGGCAAAAGCGGCGCGACAAAGGCGGTATTGCTTTCTGAAACCCACTTCTGGTAAATGAATTGCGCTTAACTTGGGTTTTTACTGTAGTTTGGCACTTTAACTCCTTGTGTTAACGCAATGGCTGGGTCCCACTAATATTACTCCGTCGGAAACATAACAAAGCTCTTTAATTCAATCAATAGAGATTTCTAAACAATCGTCGCGTTCCATACAACTAGGGAAACATTTTAGACAGAGATTTCAATATTATTCATTCACATAGGGCCTGACTATGATTTTTCTCCTCTACAGAGCCTCTATTCGACTTTATTCAAAACAGAATAAACACATTCAATTTGAGTGCCGAGAATATGAGCTTGAAGATAGTTAGATCGTCTCCCCATTTGAGTCGCCAGAAAAATTATCACCTGATTTGATCCTCAGGCTGAAAAAGGAAAATCAGGGTAACCTTTAAACCACGCTCAACCTTGTAGCTAGCCCTACAAGGTCAGGAGAGGGATCTCTCCGTGAAAGATATTCAATGAAATATAATAATGAACTGATTTTAGGCTAGGTATAATAATGGGAAATGTTTTAATAAAATGAATTTTCAGGGATGTATGGAACAAATGGGACAGTTTGAATCGGGGAATTAAATCAGGGATACAGGTTATTTCATGGGGCAAGGTAGGCAGGAATTTCAGCAATTAAAGTTTAAATATCGATGGGATGGTAAGACTGGTGAGGAGCTGAAAAGGGCATAAGAGATGGATCCTTTTCAAACAGAAGAAAAAACAGAATATTGAATGATTTCCCAAGGCATAGCATTAAAAATGGATTCTACCTATCTATCTTGAAACATTCAACCAGAGATGTTAATGAATGATGATGGTAAACATAAAAATTGATATATGAACACAAAGGAAGAGACAGATGCTAAAACTCATACCGCATGGATCCCACAAATCAGATTTGCATATCTTATTAATTCCCTGTCAAACTATTACAATGGAGCGCAGAGCGTCCTCCTTGATTTCCACACTATTCCCTTACTGACTGATTTACAGACTGATTACAAATGAGTGAAAATTACATTAAATAAACCAGAAATTTGGGAAATAGATCCACAGAAAAAGGGAGTTTTTTTACCAACTCAGAACTAAAATCCGAAGATAGAAAAGAGAACCAACAATCTGCTCCTGAAAGGAAGGAACAACAATACATTTTAGGCCATCTAAAGATTTCGCTGTTACACTGGATGAAATAAAAATAGGCAATCCGAAAAATAGATCCCTATTTTACTGCTGCTATAGAAGTTTATGTCTCATAATTAGCTCTCGGCCCTTTGACTATTGCTTTTCTTTATTAAAAATCTCATATATGCCGAGAAATCTATTTGAAAACAACAAAACTGAAATTTATGCCTTTAATGAAGAAAAGATTCATTTTGAGTGGAAGGGGCGAAAGGAAAGGAGGTGGGGTTCAAATCAAAATCGCAATCAGAATCAATGGTGAAGAGGGGATATAATATATAATGGGGTGATTGAAATATGCTATGCGATGGTGCAATCGCAATCGGGGATCAGAGTGGGAGAGAGGTGGATATTATTAGAACAAGGCATGAAAAACTCTGATGTGATTGGAAAAGGCCCTTATAAAATAAAATGATAAGTGAAATGGGCTTTACAAAAGGAAAAGGAATTTTTAGTTTGAATGGGCAGAAAAGGTTTAAAGGTGGGACCAGGAAGGTCAATCGCATCGGGAGATTTGGAAGGGGAGTGAGTAAAGTTATAAAACTTCCGATGCGATGGAATTACTTTGCAAAACTTTAAAACCGAATTATAGCACTTACCAAAGGGAAAAGTGCTTTTTTATTGAAAAGAGCGAAGGTTCTAGTGGGACTGGGGGGTGTAAATTGCAATTGCAATTGGGGCTTGGGAGGGGAGGCTAAGTGTCATACCATGGGATTTCGCCGATGCGATTTGGGGATAAGCGACGGGGAAAAATATTTATAAAACAAAATAAAATGAAATTTGGGATTTACAAAGGGAAAAGGCCCTTTGTATTATAAATGGGCGAAAGATTATATGGTGGGACCCGAAGGTCAATCGGGATCGGAAGCGAAAGGGGAGTGAAAGCAGAGCATTATATGAAAATTCCAATTGCGATGGAGCAACGGGCTATGGGCCGTCCGATCGGATGGGCAGATTGATGGCGAAGGAGTAATCGGGTGGAGTCAATCGGAGGGGATTCAATCGGCGGGACTCAATGCAATTGCATCAAAGTTTTTTTACAAAGGCCAATCGGAGCGCACAATAAGTATGATGCGATTGCGATCGGGAAAGGAAAGGGAATTGGATCGACGGGGGTTTTATAATATAAAACTTTATTATAAAGTTTAAGGGGTAATGTGGGGAAGTGGTTTAACCAAATTGCATCAGAGTTCTTGGGTCAAGGAACTTTGGCATTGAGATTGTGTAATCAGAAGGGGAAAAAAGGGGGTTTTATAAAGAAAAATATAAAACTTTAATGAAATAAAGTTTTAGGAAGAAATGGGAAAAGGGGTTGTTTAGGGTGTAGGGGATGTTTCTTTCATTTAGGCATAGATTTCAATCTAGGAGTCAGTTTTGAGAATGTAATATACCGTTGGAAATCTCTTTCCGAGATCTTTCTGATGAACATACTTAGGACATAATTTGACTCTAAAAATACTATGGAAAACCTCTTTGAATGGCAGGGAGGTAACTTTGTGGAGATAGCAGCTTCTGAAGTGTGACTTATTACATATGATGGCATAAAATTACATAAAGATGATAATAAAAGTAAAGTATCATGTTTTCACCTCAAAACGTAGTTTTGAGGTGAAAATTACATCAAGTTGAATAAAACATTTCTTTGATCTTCCCAGGTGCTGTGATTTTGAGTTTATTAGACCTCCTCATGATTTTGCTAATATTTATTGACACATGACTCATTAATTTGACCATGGTGAGACCCTAGAACCTAATGAGACCCATCCTATGACCTATTAATATGTAGTGAAAGTGAATCATGACTAAAGATCATAGAGAGGAGAATCAACAAGTTTCACATGAGGGAAAACTGATGAGAGACCACTACCATCAATGAATCCATGACCTAGAGGAATGATGAAAATTTATGATATGGGACTCCTAATATGAAAATGCAAAAGAGAAATTTTGATCACGGATGGCAGTATGACTAGACTGACACTAACAGAAGGTTGGGAGGGAAATTTCAAATGGATCTCACTTATGCTACAATCCCTATTTTTGGAGTTGAACAAAGAAGACTTTATAGAGAAGCTCAATTGACATATATCATTGGTGACAACAAAGACCCCACTAATCATCCAATTTATGCTAGAACAACTGATGTTGGTTCAAGCATTTTACACATGGATAATATTGTCTTATCTATAGAAAATTTTCAGATTTTGAAGCCTACTGAAAAAAATATCGATCATGAGGGTTCCCGACTATGGAAAATGTATTTTGATTGCTCATGTTCTAAAGAATGAGCTGGTGCAGGGATATTTGTCATTTCTCCTTTGAAAGATAACTCTACTTTTTCTTTCAAACATGAATTTGAACCAACTAATAATGTCACTGAGTATGAAGCTCTGCCGATTGATTTAAAAACAGCAAAAGTTATGAATATTTTAGAAATTTATGTTTTTGAAGATGCTAAACTTATTATTCATAAAATTGGAAATTTTTATCAAACTAAGCATCCCATACTTAGATAATATCGGAATGGAATATGGAGTATTTTAGAATATTCATTCTTGGCTTTTAACATTTCTTTTTTCCCAAGTGAAAATTATATTTTGGCTGACTCACTTTCTATTTGAACAAGCTCATTCAATATTCCAATACCTATGAAGCTGAAATATGAAGTGGAAATTAGGTTCAGACTTAGCATTCCTAATAATGTCAATAATTGGAAAAATTTTGATGATGATCAGGAAATTAGAAGATTCATTGAAGCTTCTGAAGAGTTTTTTGTCCTAAACATTAATCAATATGAATATTTCATGAAGGATGATGCTGAATTGCAAGACACAAAAAATTTGCAAAAACATATTGTTGATCAGCCTATCATTCAGCTGCCTGCCAATCACATTCCCAAGGGATTAATCCCACTTGAGAAGCTCTTTGATCACAATGATGTCCTAATCAAACCACAATTATCTGAAACAGAAGCAGAATTGGAAGATTTCAATTTGCGCATAGAAAAAGAACTGAGGTATGTGAAGTTGTCAAAAGTTTTACCAGAAGAAAGAAATAATGAATATCATAAGATGTTTTGTGAATTTGTTGATGTTTTTTCCTGGAAATATGAATATCTTAAAACATATGATACAACTATGATTGAGCATAGGATACCATTGAAGGATGACATAGCCATTCAGGTGGAAATTAAGACAAATCAATCCACTATTGCTACCAGTGATGGAGAAGGAAGTGAAGCATTGAGATATTTAGATTGGGTTTATAATCTAGTTCCATTAAGAAAGAAGAGTGGTGAAGTCAGACTATGTGTAGATTTCATAAATCTTAACAAATGCTCCAAGAAAGATAATTATCCATTGCCAAAGATGGAGCATATTCTTCAAAAGGTAACTGGTTCAGACAAAATTTCCATGTTATATGGTTTCTCTGGGTACAATCAAGTTTCAGTTAGGACGGAAGACTGAGAGAAGAAAACATTCACTACTCCTTGGGGAACATTCACGTATTCAAAGATGTCATTTGGGCTTATGAATGATGGAGCTAATTTTCAGCGTGTTATGGACTTTGCATTCATTGGAGAGAAGTACAATTTTTTGGTTATCTATTTAGATGATATTACTGTTTTTCAGCTTTAGATCAAGAAAACCTCCAGCACTTGAGACAAGTATTTGTTAAATGCAGAAAATATGGTATATCATTAAATCCAAAGAAGTCTCATTTTTCTCTCAAACAAGGTAAGATGTTGAGTCACATAGTTTCTAAATATGGGGTGAAAATTGATCCTAAAAGAGTGATTGAAATTCTGGCCCCACGAACAATTCAAAAAACCAATGTTGTATGAGGGAGATATCACATTTTGATCGAAATGCCAAACGGGTAAATATTCGACAATTTGACAAGGTTTGACTGGGATGCACAGTCAGCAAGTGGGTGGATGTACAGTTAAAAAAAAGGAATATTCTTTAGAATATTCCTTTCCACCAGACCAATACAAGTTGACAAGTGTCTAAATTCTATTGGTTGTACGTTTTTGGGAGAGTCAATTAAAGGGTGCCACATGGCTGGCCCTGAGGCTACCACGTGTCCCTCAAATGGCGTGGTAAAATTTTGGTTGGGTCCGCAGGGCCCGACCCTGAGATCTCTCGCTAGGCATGAATAGGCTTCACCGTTTGAGCTACGTTTATAACTTAACCATGTTGTATGTCAAGTTATATTTATTTTTTAATGAATTGGCATTCGATGGTTGGGAACCAGCGGTGGTCCCAACCTGCCAGTGGTTCCCACATATGTATCACATGGAAAACATTAAAAATACAACCAAATGCACAGAGATACTATAACTGCCAACTAATTGTCTGCAAGACTTGTCACATGGCCATGTTTAAAGGTTATCTCCGATGGTTAACGTTAACCCGCCCGCTTCAACCAGAATTTCAACGCAATCAAACCACAGTTATTACCGCATGTTCCGCCCAACGGTTTGTGTAACCGTGGGTTTTGGGGTTGGCATGTAGCCACCCCAACCATCAAATTAAATGTCGTAGTTAAATTCGGTGAAATATTTGGAGGGCGCGCCTTAGTTGGTAGAATCGCCTAATTTATATCTAGTTAATGGAGTTCTCCACTTTTAGTGGAGCTTTTCTAGGTGAAACTGGAAAAAAGAGTATGAGACTCAATTTTCTCCCATTCTGAGTGAATGAAGAGTTATTTTTGACTAATTGGAGTATTATGGAGTCATTGGTGCAGAGAAACCAGCCATTAGAGAAGTGTAACTACATGTAATAGAAAAATTTTGAGCATAATGAAAGATGGACATGCCATTGGGAGTTGGACCAGAAAATGTAGTACAGGAGGGGTGAACTGCTTCATCATGCATGTTGTGTAAATTTCATGTGGTGACTTATGTATCTATTTTACACAGCTATTCAGTGTTATTTAAGCTTGTTTTATGCTTCTAATTCACTAAAAATCATCTACAATTCATGGACAAACACCTCAATCCTTATTGTTACACCATTTTTTGGTCATCAAACCTATTACTATTAGATGGTCCCAAGTACACCATATAAGACCAATTTTACCTTAAGTAAAATTGCTTTCACTATGAAAAACCACCTTTATTAAGTTGTTTATGGCCTAAACAGGAAACCCCGTGAGGAAATATTAAATAAATCTATATTTGTTAGATTTTCCTCAAGGAATAATTAGTTAAACAATAGTTTAATTAATATTCCTGGTTATATTTAACCCAAAACAAGGAAATTAATTAGACAAATCATTATTTATCTTATTATTTTCTAAAGAATAATTATTTAAACCTTATTTAAATAATATTATTTGTTAAATATGACTAAATCACCCATAAATAATTAAATAAAGCACTGTTTGTTGTTTAATACTTAACAAATCATACATTAAATAAATAAATCATTTATTTATTGTGTTTACAAATAAAAGGACTTGACCCAAGTCCGATTCCTTTCCTATTAAATATAATAAAATATTCCATAAAAGTTGGATCTTGATTTGGTTAATAATATTGTAATTATGCACCAATATCTAGACTAACTCACTATTTTGTTATAAATAGAAGGGTTTTCCCATTCATTTACCACCTTTTGTTGCCTAAATATCACTTTGGATCCTTACTTTTGGTCTGAATTTGATCCACCATCATAGTCATCTTTTGCTACCATTTTTGTCTGGGTTTTATACACCATCAAGAGAGAGGAATTTTAGATCTGAAGTGCTGAGGACTTATAAGAACCCATCCCATTGAGGAGAACTGGTAACACCCTTCTTTTTTTTCCTCCCATGTGCCATTAATACAAAATTCATTCAACATATTCTTGTCTTGTCTATTAGATGCATGGAGTAAATCTTGTTTTTTCTACTGCTTAATGTCTTCTAATGCATAGATCTAGATTTTTGCAGCATTTGTCTTGATCACCTAACTGCAGATATGAGGATATTGGTAGCCATCTTTGCCGTTAGGGTTGTTCGTTATGCACAGCTAAAGTGGTCTTTTTTCGTATGCTTGGAATTAAGATTCATACTAACAACTGGCGACTCCACTGGGGATCAAACCTGTGAGTTTTCTAGGAGAGCACCAGTTCATTATCTCCAAATCCTCTATTTGGGATAGTGACACCATGTATGCCAACCTGGAAACTTAAATTTTATTTAGTACCAAAAGAGATTGGTAATCCTCCATTCTCTTTCTCAAACTGCATAGCCTTAACGAAAATAAATGGTGCACCACATCATTAAAATGTGTTTATATTCCCCTTTTTCTAAATACATTTTGGCATGACCACAACATGCTTGGGGGCACATATACCCCTCAACCATAAAAATCCCAGATCTCAGCCAAAAACAGCACTGTAACCCCCTTTCTCTAATAGGTCACACTTTTCAAGTCATTTCCTGGGACAGGTCACCATTTTATACCCAGTACCTACTACCCAGGTCGTAGAACAGAACCCTAAAAGTGCGACCTGGCCTATCCATGAGCTCTGGGGACCTAAACTGAACTTTCAATCCACTGAAATGAACGAGTAGGGTTAGGCCTCTTACCTGCAACTGATGGATCTCAATTCCAGCAGTCGATTTTTTCGCTACGCTCGCCACAAGATTTAGGGCCTTCTCTCCTCTCTACATTCACCACAGCTCCACATGCAAATGAGTGAATTTGGAGGGATAATGCCTTATTAAAAGAAAACCCCTAATTTTTATTTCGCCTACTACATCCAAACCGTAGCTCAGTTTGATGAACCGTCTGTACTGTTGGAAAGATCTCACCGAGCCCTCAAATGGGTATCTGTTCATTTTTAGTGATTTGATACTTCACCAAGACACTTTTATCCAGGAAGTGTCACTTCACCCCTCCTCAAAATTGAATTTCTTCACTTGAAACACTCATACTGGGGGCACCACTTTGCCTCCATACTTGTCCACACCCATGTTTATTTTCGTTGTGAGTTACCATCTTGTACTCATGTTTCTATGGTCCCCCATTCGACCTTTACTATGTGGCAGCACCATCGAGTCGCCCTTATTTAGAGCATCCGAGTTGAGTCATCATTGCATTCATGGAGTCTATCTCGAGTCCCCTTGTATCCCGCTATAGTCCTCCATCTTTCATTGCTTGGTTTCTCTCTCGTGTCGCACATTATGGCCTTCAGTCCCACTGTCCCCTATCCCTCATGATATTGTGTCAGTCGCTGCCAGGTCATCCATGCCCTTTATGCTCTAACAAGGGAAGTTGTCCATTTGATACTCAGTACCCCCCATTTCATCATCACCCCTGGTTTATGTCTGTCAATCGCTCTACTATTTCTCTCGTGCCTTAGTTGAGGACCTCTTATTGCCTCGCCTATGGCATACCTCCTTCTATCGACATCAGATCATTTATTCCAGAAGGCAGGTCTAGAGGGTGGTGTACCTTGGTTCCAGCTTCCACTCTTGTTTGGTGCCTCAGATCAGGCAAAGGGAATCTTTATAACCCTTTGACTTGATTTTTTCTCAGCTCCAGCTCCTTTCAGCATGATCGAGATCCGTATAATTGATGGTTCAGTGATGCATCAGATTGGACCAGTGATTCCCGGGTTTTTGTGAGATGTCTCAGCCCTCATGAGGGGTGGCCTTATAGGTATCCCCCCACATGCCTAGATGACCTCTTCATCTCAACCTTCAATGCAACTCCATAGATTAGATGATGTCAGCCTCAGCCACTTGCAGCGCCTTTTTTGATTGCATGTATCAGTCAGATTTTCAGAGCCCTTTCCTTTTTATAGGGGCATCTGGGTTGTATTTGTATCTCATGTAATTAGATATTATTGTACAATTCCTGGCTATTATCCCAAGCACAATATGTATGTGGGATCCATTATTATGTTGTTTATCTGGCTCATGTTTATGCCAGCATGTACTATATTTTTCAGTCTCTTGTTTACTGGACGCATTATTCTTTGTACTCTATCTCGGCAGGCATAGGTATGCCCCCCCCGCCGCCTTTAGCACAAGTACTCACTCATAAAAGAGACTTGCCGCACCTATAAGTCTCGCCTCCTCAGGTTCTAGTCCTCTCAGCACTTTGGTCTACCTTATATTTCTCTCTCTCTAACTTCCCCTTCGGTGTCTAGTGTGTGAGTTCTTACAACATACTTCAGTCATACGATTAGCTCCAAATGCTTGCACGTTGGGGTGCAATCTGTTACACCATTTTTTGGTCATCTAACCTATTATTATTAGATGGACACAAGTACACCATATAAGACCAATTTTACCCTAAGTAAAATTGCTTTCACTATGAAAATAACTTAGTAAACCACCTTTATTAAGTTGTTTATGGCCTAAACAGGAAACCCCATGAGGAAATATTAAATAAATCTATATTTGTTTGATTTTCCTCAGGGAATAATTAGTTAAAAAGTAGTTTAATTGATATTCCTGTTACATTTAACCCAAAACAAGGAAATTAACTAGATAAATCATTATTTATCTTATTATTTTCTAAAAAATAATTATTTAAACCTTATTTAAATAATATTCTTTGTTAAATATGACTAAATCACACATAAATAATTAAATAAATCATTATTTATTTGATTATTACTTAACCACATCCTTAAAATTATAAATAAATCATTTATTTATTTATTATTTACAAATAAAGGTACTTGACCCAAGTCAAATTCCTTTTCCCTCCAACAAATATAATAAAATATTCCATAAAAGTTGGATCTTGATTTGGTTAATAATATTTTAATTATGCACCAATATCTAGACAAACTTAATATTTTGTTATAAATAGAAGGGTTTTCCCATTCATTTACCACCTTTTGTTGCCTAAATATCACTCTGGATCTATACTTTTGGTCTGACTTAGATCCACCATCATAGTCATATTCTGCTACCATTTTTTTCTAGGTTTTATACACCATCAAGAGAGAGGAATTTTAGATCAGAAGTGCTGAGGACTTACAAGAACCCATCCCATTGAGGAGAACTGGTAACACCCTTCTTTGTTTTCCTCCCATGTGCCATTAATACAAAAGTCATTCAACATATTCTTGTCTTGTCTATTGGATGCATGGAGTAAATCTTGTTTTTTCTACTACTTAATGTCTTCTAATGCATAGATCTATATTTTTGCAGCATTTATCTTGATCACTTAACTGCATATCTGAGGATATTGGCAGCCATCTTTGTTGTTAGGGTTGTTCGTTATGCACAACTAAAGTGGTATTTTTTCGTACGCTTGGAATTAAGATTCATACTAACACTTATGCAAACTAATGAACTGAATATGCACATTTTTTTAAATTTAAAAGACACTTAGCACAACAAAACTAATACATTTATTTCAGATCAGGTTGGTATTAGAGCTAGAGTTTTATTCGCTGGTGTTTTTTAGTGCAAAGAATTGTTTAACTGTTTGCAAGTTTTAGATGCTTATAAGGCTCAAACTCAAGAGAGGAGAAGGAAAATTGGTGGAAGGAGAAGGGTCTCAAGAAGAGCCAAAGCAAAGGAGAGAAAGATTGCCACAATATACACCACCTAGTTCACCTCCCAGAGAAGCAGAAGCTTCATTAAGCATGCCTCGAGAGGAAGGAGAAATACATGAAGAAGTTGATCCCAAGGAGCAAGAAAGAGTGTTCAGGAAAGCATTCCTTGACATGACTGAGATGGCTAGAATAATTTTTCAAGAATGGAATTAGAGACTGGAAGGAGAAGGATCTAAACTTCAGAAAGAAGGACAAGGATCTTCAGGAGGTCACCATGACGAAGATAAGTCAAATAAGGGAAATGGAGGAAATGTAGGCAATGGAGAGCCATCATCCTCACCCTCATCCTCATGATCCTCTACTTCTTCTTTAGTACATCAGCCACACAAGTCAAAGAACACTGGTAAAAGTCCTTTTTTAAAACTTGATGTTAAGTTCAAATTGCCAATATTTAATGGTGAAGTCAATGCAAAAAATCTTGATAATTGGATTAGAAAATTGGAGGTCTATTTGAGAATCCAGAACCTTCGAGATGATGATACCAAAATTCAATTAGCTTCATTGAGAATGTAAGGAGCAACACTTGTTTGGTGGGAAGCCAAGACAAAGGAGGAAATCAAGAAACATGGTAAGATTATTTTATCATGATCAAATTTCATTATTGCTATTAAACAATAGTTTCATCCATTAGCTCATATGCAGAAAGCCATTATGAACTGGCATAACTTTAGGTAATTAAAGGGACAAAATGTGCAAGAACACACCCAAAAATTTAGGAGAAGAGCTCTCTTATTAGGGGTGGATTTGCAGAGCCAAGACACTTTGCTCAAGTACATAGGAGGCTTACATAGTTACCTAAAACACACTATTGAACCTCAGATTTACCCTCTCTTTGATAGCCTTTCTCATCTCTTTCCTTCACTTTATCATAAGATCACAAACCCCAATCAATGATAAATGCTAGGCTTTTTATTAAGGATGCATTAAAATGATTGCCATATTATATTTTCATGTTCTTTCTATTTGGATAGATTTTTGAAATTTAGCTACAGAATCTAGCCTGTTCTGCAGCTAACTGTGGATTCTGTAGCTACTCTCATGATCTGGTAGGTTCCAGGTGTCAAATGAAGAATTGGGCCACATGAGCATTTCTAAAATCATATCTACATGGATTCTATCATATTCACTCGGTCCAGATCGACAGAAAAGAAGGCCTAAGATCATGGTCAAAGGCGTGGTCAAAGTACATTATCTGAAAGCAGCAGGACTCTTTATTTGCTCTATCACAGCAAATAAAGAGTCTAACAATCCTATTTCAAGCCTAATTAGATTTAGCCACCTGTAGTAATTTTATCTCACAAACATTTATGTATTTTCCTTTAAATATCGGTTGTAAAAGGCCGAGAACACAATTCAGAATTAAAGTGTTAAGTTTAAGATTTTTGCTGATACCATGTATTCAGACTTCATTTTATCATAATACAAATTTTGTGTTGCAAATGACTGTTTAAGTGCATCTTTAACCAGCTAGCAGTTCATTCAAATCAGTTGCAAAGGGCCCCTGCACTGGAGGAGGTTTTTCATTTGTTGTTTTTAGTTCAATTTCCAATTCTTTGTTTTTTAGCAAATCTGTTTTCTAATTAGGTTAATATTCATTCTAGTTTTTGGTCAATAGCATAAAATTAAATCACAATTGTGAAGCCTTGTTATTCTAAGATATTTCATGAAGACAGATAACTTTGTTTTCAAATCGGATTAAGATTGAAGTAATAATATTACACATTTGCCTAGTTTCCTTACTGTTTTGTCATTTCCTTCGAACATAATTTTCAATTAACTATGTCAAAGGATGTTTTCAAAAGCTATTTCAATATGATGATCCTAAACTAAATGGTTAAATATATAATTCATACAATGGTTGAATTTGCTCTGCGCATTGTTATTTGCTTTCTAGGAACTTAGAGACTAAGGCATAATTGACTTCTCACATAGCATCTCAAGAGGGTAACATGTCACAATTGAATGTTGCAAAAAATTCAAGTATACATTAGTTATTTTTAGTTACTTTTACATGCTTTCAAATTTTGCTTCCAGATCCTCACTTAATTGCATCATTGATATTCGTAAAATTCATTCTAATAGAAATTGATTTAAGCATGTTTCAAGGTTGAATGGTTGAATGATTAATGAGTGTAATTATTGAGTTACCTTTTGTATAATTTACTTATTTTTCTATATTATAGGTATAATTGGTTACTTAACACTATCTCAAGAAGATCACACTTCATAATTGAATATTGGAAGTAACTAACTATACATTATATGTTTTCATTGCATTCTTTGCTTACTATTCTAGGACACTAGAATTTAAAATGAAAATAGTTACTTAACATCATCTCAATAAGGTCATACCTCATAATTGAATGTTGAAGTAACCTAAAGTACATTAGTTTTTTCATTTTCTGCTTTTACTTAAGACAAGCACTGCGGTTTCAATATTAGTTTCAGAATTAGATCCATGGAATAGAACTAATGATAAGATAAGATAGATGCTTTTTTTTTCAAATTAGATCTTAACTAGCCAACAATTTTTAGCTTATTTTTATGAAAATTAGACTAACTTAGGAGAACTTCCTTTTATTCCTTCTTAAAATTCATTAGATTCATTTAAATCTTTTCATAGTTTCAGGATAAAAAATTCTTAGACATCAAAGAATTAAAACCCCCCAAAACGACATAAAATACAAAACAATGAAGTAAGAAATAGGTTAACTAAGCACATATAGTGCACTACACTTCATCAGTTCACAAAGCTCGGTTGATAATTAATGAAAACAATTTAAGACATTAAATTGACTAAACATTTTGGCGTCGTTTCTGGGGAAATGTAATTAGGTAACGTCATTTCCTACATCTAAAAAAATGATATGCGTAGAGAAAGAGACTCTAGGGGCAGATTCGTATCTAGAGGCAGGAGTTTAATCCCTACAACACCACTCACTCCACCAAGACTAAGAAGTGATACACCTCAATCTCTAACTCATATTCCATATTTCACTACCCATATACTTCCTGAAGTTCTAAGGTCAGAAATCCAATTAGGAGGATCTCCTATTTCATCCACTAAGGCAATCTTGGAGGAAGAAGATCGTAGATCTCCAACAGAAGGAGTAACCTTTTTCACCTTTATAGGAGAACACATTTTATCTGAAGAATTAGAAATTCCTAGTGGAGAGGAAGAAGAAGAAATTCATAGTGGAGAGGAAGAAGAAGAACCTTTCTTCAACATACAATTGATAGAAGAACCAGAGGAAGAGCAGTTAACCTTACAAATTGACTCTCATATCAGCTCTAAAGAATCTATAATGGAAGGAAGAGGAGAAGAAGGGGAAGGAGAAGGAGAAATTATAAATCTAGAAAATTTAATATTTGGAGAAGGAGAAAGAGGTATAGGTAGAGGAGGAGACAGAGGGAGAGGTAGAGGAAATGTAGAAGGAGGTAGAAGAAATAGGGTAATTGAGAGTTTTTTGGATTCCCTATAGTTGATGAAGATACAAATGCCACCATGAAAAATATCTCACCTTCTGTCCTCCCCAACTTTCATGGATTGAAAAGTGAAGAACCTGAAACCTTTTTGTTGACTTTGAAGTCTTGTGCAGAACTTATGATTATTTACAAGACTCTCAAAAACTCAAATTGTTTCCTTCAACATTGAAATAAATAGCTCTAAAATGGTTCATGAGTCTAATCACTAGGTCTATTAGGACATGGAATGATATGAAGAGAGAATTTCTAGAAAGGTATTTGGATTATTGCATACTTATCAATAACAAGGATGAAGTGTTTAAAATGATGCAAAGAGAGGATGAAAATTTGGAGGATTTAATTGAAATATTCAATTACAACATAAAAAGGTCAAAAATGGATAATCTAGATCAAGACACTTTAAAAGCTCTTTTGTTAAAAGCCATTAGAGATGAGTGGATAGACATCCTTAACATTATGGGGAGAGGGGACATCTCTCAAATCCCATTACCTGACATTCGGGAATTATGTATTCATCTCTCAAGAGGAAAATAAAAACTGGGAAAGGTCCAAGAGATCCTGCTCTTGCTAGGGTAAATAAATCTTCAACTGGAATAGTGAGTAGGGCAGAAATTGGAAACTTGCTTGATGAATTTAAAAAAAAAACATTTTAGGGAGTCTTAGTGAACAAATAGACAACCTTAAGTTACAAAATAGGCAGAAAGTTGAGACTGATGCTTTAGCTATTTTCTATCCCAAATGCAGAAAAAAGCATGCTTTAAGAGAATCTTCTCTTGATGAAAAAGTCATACAGACCTGTATGATTTTTTTAGAATGTCATGAGACTAAGATTTTTCCTTCAATTCTTGGTCTTAAGGCTGTTTTTCAAGAATAAATAACTTCAAATCCAACATAATATCTTTGCTTTATCTCTAGAATACCATGGCAGGGGTCACAAACTCAAGGTTTTAGTAACCAAATGTATACTCATCCCCCACCAAACTGGAATTCTTGGCTACAACCTTGGCCTCAATATCAATCTCAATCTCAATCTCAACCTTGGGCTCAAGGAATGCGAAATCCCTATAGAAAATTCTCTCAATACTATTAACATCCTCCATCATATCCAAACTATCCTCCTCAACAAAATCCTCAACAAAATCAACAACCCCAACTCCAAAACCAAAATCAAAATCCACAACTCTCACTACCATTCCCTCAAAGACCAAATCAGTTACCTACCCAACCATTACCAAACCCCAACAATAAAAATCCTCATAATACCTACATGATAGAAGGACATCAATTTTCAACCTAAATGATTATTCCTCTAGATCTTAATGATGTCCAACTTAGATATGGTAGGATATTAGAAAAGAAAAATCCTTCTATAGTCATTCAAGAACAAGACCATTATGAGGAAGATTATCTACAACCCAATAAATTTTTTGAAGAAGGAACCAATAAACTCAACTCCTATCATAGAGCAACCATCAGTATCTACTTCTACAACTCCTTTTCATGAAATATTACAAGTTGATAGAGGGGTAGAAAAGCATATATGTTGCCTAATTATGATTTTCTAGATGAATTGAAAAATGTTTGTATTAAAATCCCTTTTTTACAAGCCATCAAGGAAATTCCAATTTTAGCTAAAACAATAAAGGAGTTGAGTATGAAGAAACCAAGAAGAAAACCAAAGAAATAAAAAGAATTCGGCTTGTAGGAAAAATAGAAGATATAATGATGGGAAAAATTTCCATTCAAAAATATTCAGATCCAAGAAGTCTAGTTTTAAAAACACATATCAATGGAGTTGAAATTCCAAACACATTGATCGATTTAGTAGCAGCAATCAACATCATAAGAAAACAGGCCATGGAACAACTCAAGCTTTCTAATATTCTTTATACACCTACATTACTGCAATTATCAGATAGATCTGTAATCAAGCCAGATGGTGTATTAGAAGATATTTCAGTGTCCTTAGATTCTTGGGAGTACCTTGTTGATTTTATGATCTTAACCCCTAAGAACAATCTAGGAGGAAATCCACTTATATTACGAAAACCTTGGTTGGCTACAACTGTTGCTTTCATTAGCTGTAGATCTGGTGACATGTGTATTTCTGATGGTAACTCAACTAAGAAATTCACTCTATATCCTCCAGCAAGAAAAATCACACAGATATATGAAAAATAATTGATTGATGATGAAAATGATATACATCCTCTCTTTATTATTTCAACCATTATTGAAGATAGTAAAATCTTAAATACAATAGAAAATTTTGAATCATCTCCAGAATATGAACATGATCAATTTCAAGAAAAATCCAATATTGAATATTTGTCATCTAGGTAGATGTCTCTTTATTCTATAGAAGAATTTGGTAGCTCTATAATTGAAATCTTTCCAGGGAAAACCCTTAACATAAACAATAACTTGGAAAAATTACAACATGAAAAGCTAATCAAAACTTTACAACAACATTCTTCTGCATATGCATGGGAATATACTGACATGAAAGGAATTAGTCCTAAGACTTGTATACATCACATCTACATTGAGGAAAATTGAAAACCTATCAGATAACCTCAGAGAAGGACGAATCCAAATCTTAGGGAAATTTTGAAAGAGGAGTTGCAAAAGTTGCTAAATGTAAACTTCATTTACCCAATTTCAACTAGTCAGTGGGTTTCCCCTTTAGTGATTGTGCCTAAGAAGAATGGTAAATGGAGGGTATGCATTGATTATTGAGAATTGAATAAAGCTACCCTAAAAGATCATTTTCCTTTACCCTTTATAGATCAAGTGTTGGATACATTAGTAGGTAAGAAGTATTTCTCATTTCTGGATGGTTTTAGTGGTTACAATCAAATCCAGGTAGCACCTGAAGATCAAGATAAAACCACATTTACTTTTCCATGGGGGACTTATGTCTACCGAGTACTTAATTTTGGATTGTGCAATGCACCTGCAATATTCCAAAGGGTAGTAATAGGACTTTTTTCCGATCTAATACATGATTGTGTAGAGGTGCATATGGATGACTTTACAATTTATGGTAATAAATTTGAAGAAGCTTTAGAAAATTTGGAAAAGGTTCCTAAAAGATTTAAGGAAGAAAACCTTTCACTAAGCTATGAAAAATGTTTCATGATGTTTATAGAAGGGATTGTTTTAGGACATCACATTTCAGTAGATGGAATTAAATTTGATAAATCTAAATTTGAAGTCATCTCCAAACTATCAATTCCAAGTTGTCAAAAGGATGTTAGAAGTTTTATAGGATTCACAGGGTATTATAGAAGATTTATAGAAAATTTCACCAAAATAGCATCCCCACTCTTCAAACTACTCGCTAAATATTGTGAATTCAGTGGGAATCCTGATTTCCAGTTAGTATTTGAGACTTTAAAAGAAAAAATTTCCGAAGCACCCATCTTAAGAGGTCCAAACTAGAAACTACCTTCTCACATTTCAACAGATGCTTCAGATACAGCTCTAGGTGTTGCATTAGGAAAAAAAGATTTGATCCCCTATACCATCTATTACACAAGCAAGAATTTGACTCCCACAGAGTTAAATTACACTGTAACTGAAAAGGAATTCGTAGATGTTGTTCATGTTATCAACAAATTTAGACATTATATAATAGGCTATGGAACCTTTGTTCATACAGATCACTCTGCAATTAGATACTTAATGAATAAATCAATTACTAATGGCAGAGTTATAAGATGGTTATTACTCCTGCAAGAATTCAATATTATTATTCTAGACCAACCTGGAAAGAAAAATACAGTTGCTGATTTCCTGTCTAGAATTCAAAATATCAAATATGAGACTCCAGTTGAAGATAAATTTCCTAATGAATATACTTTTGCAATAACTACTCAAACTCCTTATTTTGCAGATATTTCTAATTACTTAGTTACAGGGAAATTACCTTCACATTTTCTTTCTAGAGAGAAAAGAAAAAGAATTCAATTAAGTGCAAGATACTCATGGATTAATAATGAATTGTATAAGACATGTCCATATCTTATTAACAGAAGATGTGTTCGAGAAGATGAAATGCCTGAAATTCTTAAAGAATTTCATGATGAACCTTGTGTTGGACACTTTGCTGACAAGAGGACAGCCTATAAAATCCTTCATTTAGGATATTATTGGCCATCCATCTTCAAAGATGCCAAAGATTATGTCAAAAGGTGTGATAGCTGCCAAAGGGTAGGGAAACCTGCTCCTTCAAATCAAATGTCATTACAACCTCAGGTACTCATTGAACCTTTTGAAAAATGGGCCTTGGATTTTGTTGGACCTATTAAACCTCCATCTAAACAAAAGAAGTATATTTTGGTATTCACTGATTATGTCACTAAATGGGTAGAGGCTAAAGCATTACCTTTTTCTAATGAAGGATCTATAGTTAATTTTATTTTTGAGGATATATTCACTCATTTTGGTGTTCCAAGAGAAATTGTAATAGATTAGGGAACTCATTTTACATCACAGGTAGTGAAAAGGCTCCTGGAAGATTACAATATCAATAATAGAAAGTCTACCCCTTATCATCCACAAGAAAATGGTCAAGTTGAATCTACCAATAAGGTGATTGAAGGAATTCTCACTAAGACTGTGTTGAGGCCTTAGAAATCTGTGGCAACAACAAGGGGGATAACCACCCTGTCTAGACCTTAAGACAACTCCTTTTCCGTTTGGAATAGTGGCTCCGACTGGATATAATAGGACTAGTTTCCTAGATTTGGGTTTTTTGTTTGATTGTTGGGTTTCTCTCAAAATATTTTGCATGAAGAATTACTAAAAACTAAAACAAATTTATTCTAAAATGCAAAACTTTAAATTTAAGCCTAATTTAATCTAACCCGGGATAATACTAGTTTTATGCGATCTAAAATGACATCTATTCAATCTATGATGATGAAGATCATCACAGATTTAATAGAATTATTACTTTGTAAGATGATTCTCTTCAAAAATAGTTAATAAAAAGAAAATGAGAAATATATCGCATATATCTGATGATCATATATAAAACAAATTGATTTCTATCTTTATATCGTATAATCGTGCAACTGATATTTCAAATTAAAAGACAATAAATTTCATATATAATTCATGAAAGTTGAATTCATCAATAATATTCAAAAAACAGATTTAGCATACATGATAATAGTACCAGATGTGTACTACTCTGTTCGTCTGACCAGTGATCATAGGCCACATTCAACTCTTCTACCAATAAGTCTTTCAAAGAATGCAAAAGTGCATCAACATTGATCAACAAAATGATATATATAACTAAAAAGGCCGTGTTCCATTACTTTATCAATGCATTCACAAAATTACTTACAATTAAGAATTCTTTGCAAATGTTCTCAATAAAATTCTAGACCCTTCTCTAAATGCATGAGAAGGGTTTAAATACTAAACTAGCTACAAACTAAAATTAAATTATTACAAAAATGTAGAGGAGGTTTCAAACAACCTTCCTCTAAAAACTTAACTTAAACAATAATCTAGGAACTTTGAACTAACAATCCTAACTTTGCTAATCCTGCCTTTCTTTTTTAGTGTGATCACGAAGTTGAAAAATATCTAGAATTGCTTTAAGATGAGCTTGTTGTGATATCTGTGACCGAATCTATCCCTTGCAAATAACATTTGAAACTAATGACTGAGATCTTTTTGTTGAATCTGTAAGAGACTAAAGAGTTTGATGTTGATGGTAAGCTCTGATCAGAAAATTCCAGTAATTTTCCTTATCAAAATTATCAACTTTTTTTATTAATTCCTCTTTTGTATCTGCTCTCTGTCTCCACTTTAATTATACTTCATTTTTTCCTGAAAACACATCAAACGTGTTTTCTTTAAGAAGTTCTGTTTTAAATATTTGATCACATATAGATTGAATAATCTCATCTGATTTCTTGGATGTCTTAGTTGCTGCTTTCTCTGTTTGATTAATTTGTGCTCTCCATTCTGTGAATAAAAATTCTTTGTGTAGCTTATCTATTTGTGGTAGATTAGCTTGTTTTTCTGTGTCTGAAATTTTCCACTGAATGTGTTCTTCAATTTTCTTTTCAAGTCTTTCACATTCCAATTTCTGAATTGCTATTTGCTGAATCATTATCTTAATGAAATCACAATAAGAATCAATCATGGAAGCTTGGTGACAAAACATTTCTTGTTCTTTCTTTAACATAGTATTTACATCAAGTGCTTCTTGGATGAATTTTTCTAATTGTGGTTAACTCTGTAATTCAGCCATTTCTTTTTCCAGATGTGCTTGCTTTTCATTAAGCTCTGTGTGAAACTTCAATTTGAGTTTTTCAATATCTTCATGAAATTGAGTTGCGCTTATTTTGATCTTCTCAATGGACTTGGCTTTCTCTTCGCTTAGCAACCATTCTAATTCTTGTACTTTGGCTTCCTTTCGTTTCAACAATATTCCAACCTCAGTAGCTTTATCAACAGTAGCGCTGGCTTATGCCCCTGCATATTGTGATAACTTGGTTAGATGTTCAGTGGGATCATATGAGGAATCCTTCCAATGTACATCAACTGATTCATCTATTGGTTTTGGAGTTGTTTCATCAATCCTTCTTTTATTCCTTTTAACCACATCTTTGTAGCTAGGACTCTATAAAAATTTTAATGACGAAATATCTTCAATCTGCAGAACTATCTGATCTGTAGGGTAGGCCGGTATGATTTATTTGTCATGCACTACTGGAATTATTTGTAACGGATTAACAGTTTCAAATATTTTCTGTGAAGGTTCTAGTGTTTGAAAACTTGATGTCTGATCAATATTGGGATTTTCTTTTGAAGTCTTTATTGCTTGAGAAAATTCTTCCCATTCATTCATCAGGTCTTACACTTGAGAGGGCTTGGATTGATCCAACATGTTATGAGTATGTTGAACTGTTTCCAAATTTAATTTTGTCCCATTGTTGTTTGTTTTCTCCAGCACTTCTAGCTCCTGAAGAATTTGGTCAATTTTTGAATTTTCCTTCTTAGATTCGAATTCCTCAGATTGATTTGAATTAGCAGACTGCTACTGTGATTGACCTGATTCATTTTTAGATACCTCTTTCATTTCATCGTCTATACTAACACTCGGAGTGTGTTTTTCATCTCCAATAGTTAACAGATTCAAGGGAACCTTTTCTAGTCTATTGTTTCTATATGTTTGAAAAATTTCAGCATCTTCTTGACTTAATTGACTAGAAACATATTTGATAACATCAGAGAAATTTTCCATGCCTTGGAAGAAATCATAAAATTTATCTTCTTCCTTTAGAAAAGGCTTCATTTTTAGCTCTTTGATGTAATTTTTAATCACATCGTTGGGATCATATAATCTTCCTAGCATAAATGCCAATCTCAACAATTGAAACTTAGGAACTTCTTTGTATGTATGGCCAATATTAGCCAGAGAAAAGGTGCCACACTGTAGAGGGAAAGTAGGCCAAATAGCCTTTTTACCATCTTTCAACTTCTTTGTGATACCGTTGACAAGTTGATATGCTATTTCTTTTGCAATTAATTTGTCTGGAACATAGTAAGGTAAAACATAGGGAGAAGCATAACTCCCAAATACTCTAATATATGTGAACTTTTCTTCCGCAAACCATCTTGCTACGGGAAGAATATCTACATTAGCTTCTTCAGAAACCCTTGGAGCTTTTTTGTTGAAAATCATTTGACGCATGGGTAATATGACTCCATAGCAGATTTTATAAAAGTGTAAGTGGAACTCAAAATCCCAGAGTTCTCTATGGTAGATATGAATTGGGGTAGGGTTTTTGGTGGTCCATTTCCAACCCATGGTAGGAAAATTATAAGTAAAACAAATGGCATCCATGACATAAGTAGACATATAAAACTGTGGTATTTCTCTGAGCGAAACACTTCTTTTATTCCTATATTCAGTGATATGCTTGGCTAGGCAATTAGATAGAATGCCTACCCAATTTAGGATAGAGGAATTGACGATTGCATCAATTTAGGGAACCCAATCTATTAAAAATCTAGTACTATTAGGTTTGGAAAATATTTTACACAACATACCAACGACACAACAATAAGGATTGGGAATTTGTGCAATTGGGTACGTACCAGACTTGTCTTGTTTCAATTTCCCTTCATTGTCCTTCCATTCATGGATGACTTTGATAAGATCTGGATGTTTTGCTTTGAAATTCTGCACATACTTATTGTCGTATCACTACTCTGGGGTTGGTAGATGATACATTGTTGCTAAATCCTCTACTTTGAAAGAACCCATAATTTCTCCTCTTGAATTCTTGAAAATTCTATCTTCAATGTTTAAGTGGTCAATTTCCCACTTAACCATGTCTGTATAAGGAAGAATCTTTGGTCTCGCTGCTATTCTGTGAATGTGCGAGCATGCAACATCGAAAAGGGTTGCATCAGAGGTCGAATCAGTGCCTGTAGTAGAAACTTTTTCTATCACCATTGGTCCTTCATCTTCAAAGTTTGTACATTGCCTCCCATGAAAAGCTACCACAGTCTTTGCTGCAGACAGTGTCTGAGAATAATGAAGACATATCTGCGTATTTTGTGGAAGATGTTTGAGAAATTTCCTTGCCTCTTTTTCTCATTTTGAACTTCTTCAACCAAATAATTGATTTCCTGAGAGCAGAGAAAATTTAGCATATAAGAAGTATCATAAGGGTAAATCAATTATTTATTTCTAATGCATGTGAGAAGATGTCAATCTATCAATCATCTTTCATAATTCCTAATTTAATACATCACATGGTCTCGCACGTAAGATCTATCAATCGTTTTAAAGCCGTTAAGATCTTAAATTTCATTTGATATGATATAAGTTGTTTTCACACGCTGAATTAATTTAATACGCATTTCACAATTATTTCTTATAATATTTCGTGATACTTAATCATTAAAGGTTGCGAAATGCAAATGGCGCAAATCGTAGGTCGCAACTTTTATAAGATAAAGTTTTGGATGTATATTATAAGTTGTGTGCAATACGAAATGCGAAAAACTTAAAGTGGACGTGATCGCGAAAGGTTTTATATTATCTAATTTATCTGTATGTCGGGTCCACGAGTATCGTGACTTATATCATTTGCTTCTTATGGCTTTGTTGATTATTTAAAATGTGATGCAAAAAAGGAAGGATGAAAAGGTAATTTTGATATTTTTACAATTTTTTTTTTTTTAATTGTTTACTTTAGAAAGGCTTTGAGCGCACTTTGCAGTTTGCATATCTTATTTTTTACAATTCTTTTTTGAAATAAGATGTAAAATTCAATGCGCTTTTTAAAGAAAAACAGAAATTTTATTTTCTAATTTTTTTATTTTATTTTTTATTTTTAGGAAATAAAAATAATTTCCTATTTTATTTTTGAAGGGTCCCTATTTATAAAAATAAATGGGGGGGGAGGGGGGTTTTTGTATAGCATAACAATTGGTGATTCACTTGGGTGAACCAAATGTCTCTGATAAAAATTTTGAAAATTTTGAACCTTTTTTAAAAGAAAAATAGTTAAAGGAAGGAAATTTCAAATAAATGATATCTTTGCCAAACAATGAAAATTTCTTTTATTCACTATTCATGAGAATTCCTCTATAAATATATAAGTATGAAAATATATATCAATCCTTACTTAGTTTAAAAATGATAAAGTAAATAACCTTTGCAGATCAACTTTATATAAATTTACTCTTTTTATCACAGATAGAGCCTCTGTTCCAATAGGAAATTTTAAGCTTTTGGCAAGGCTACCTGTTACCCAGCTATGATCCATCTTTCCATCCATTATTTCTTATAATTTTCATAAGTAAATTATAATTTATGAAAAAAAATTTATTATATATTTTTATCTGCTTAAAAGCCATTGTCTTGGCTTGATAACCAAATGATGACAATGCCATTCACAAATAGTAATTAAACTGATCAAGTTGGCTCTTGATGAGACCCCTTGTCTATATGATATAATCTAAATTCATTACATTGTTTTGGTAGACAGTATTAGTAATGTCAGTTTAACTATTTCTTTATGAACATGATAAACAAGCTCGTGATGAGACTTATTATCTTTTAAGCTTTTCTTCAAATCATATCTTTTTATTTTCTTTTGAATTATTTTTGAAAATTTATAAGATTTTCCGGATGGGATGAATCATAGGTCCTTTTAAGATACTGGATGATAATGTTGACTTTTAAATTTCCTTTCTGCAAGAAGCTTTTTTACTATATTAAAGTTTCTTTTCTGGACTAATAAAAGAATATTCACGCTATATAAAAATGACAGTTCATCAAAACAAATAAGTGTTTTATTGAAATTCCATTTTTTAGAAAGATAGAATCAATCTGTCTCTCTAAATCTTTCGATTTTCCTTCTTTAACATTTTTATTTTTTATAAGTAAAAAGAAAAATCAAAAGAAATTTATCTAAGGCTTTTTTTGAAAGGCCAATTATCAATACTAATCAAGCTTTTATTTTTGCAAGAAAAAAAAAATATTTTAATATACAAAGATAGAAGGGGTTACCTCCTATGAGAAATATTTTTTCAAAATTTGCCCATTAACAGGCAAAGAATCCTTTTTGCCTACTAAATCTTGCAACAGAAATGTTGATGGGCCTATTTCTTCAATTATTTGAAATGGACCAAGCCAAAGTTTTTGAAACTTTGTGTGTTTACCCTTTTCCTCATGCATTTTGTCCCACTTCAATACCAAATCACCAATTTGGAAATTCTTTGTACTGGCAGAAGTTGAATCAAATGAAGCTTTTATTATTTTTTGATGATGTATATGAGCTTGTTTGGCTTTTTCTCTTTCTTCTTCCAATTTAAGAATTTGATCTTGTCTAAGTTGAAGGGAAGAGGAAGGATTCTCTTCAATAAACTGTACTCAAGAAAATGATGGTATTGTTATGTTTGTGGTTTAAATTGCTTCTTTCCCATAAACTAACACAAATGGAGAAGTACATATTGAAGCTTTGTGAGTGATTCTATCTGCCCAAAGAGTAAATAGTAGTGCTTTATGCCAATTTTTATGATCTTGTTATACAGTTCGTTTAATGATTCTGATAAGGTTTTTATTTGTAGATTCAGCTAATCCATTACCTTGTGAGTAATAGTTAGCTGGGTATTTTAGTTTAAAACCTATTTTCAAAGAAAATTCTATCATGGCATTTTCAGAAAAGTAAGATGCATTATCAAATATTAAAGCTGATGGGAGACCAAACCTTGTGATTATAAATTGATCAATAAAATTTGTAATAATTTTTGTATTAACCACCTTTAGTGGGATAGATTCTACCCATTTTGTGAAGTAGTCAGTTGCAGTTATAATATACCTATGTTTTTTTGAAGAGTTAGGAGTTATTTCACCTATAATATCTAACCCCCATTGTTCAAATGGTTGTTGGATATTTACTGGCTGTAATGGAAATGTTGCTTTCCTTTCTCTTCCTGCTCTAGTTTGACATACTTTACATTTTCTAGCATATTCATGTGCATCTTTAAACAGATTTGGCCAATAATAACCAGCATGCAATATTTTATGAGCTGTAGTGTTTCCTCCGAAATGACCTCTAGCTGGTTCATCATGTAATTCCTGCATTACTTTTTCAGCTTCAGTTTTTTCTAAACATCTCAATAATACAAAATCATAATTTCTCCTAAATAACACGTCATCTATAAGTTGATATTGATTTTCTTTAAGTCTCAGAGCACGCTTTGCTGTATAGTTGAGATATAATGGAGCATATCCATTTTTCAAGAAAATTTTCAAATCAGCATATTGTGATTGTGAATCATTTAGGCTTACCTCGGACAGTTGTATTTCATTCGATTGATCTTCTTCTGTTGGTAGATGAGAGGCTCTGGTTAACATCCTACAAAGACCTTGTCCTTTAACAATTTTAGCCGGATGTATCTCTACATCATATTCTTGAAGTGTTGTAACCCAATTTGCTCTCTTTTCTCCTACTTCCCGTTGAACTAATAATTGACTTACTACTGAGTAAGGTACTAATATTTTAGTATGTGTTTTTAGGAGAAGAGGTCTGAAATGTTTCAAATATTTAAATACAGCATAAGCTTGTTTTTCCACAGTTGAATAATTTAACTCAGCACCTTGAAGGTTAGAACTAAAAAACGCAATCGGTGCTTCATTGTTTTGATTATTTAACTGTGTCAAAACTGCTATGTATGATGTATCAGAAGAAAATGTATATAATACAAATGTTTTAAGAAAATTAGGAGTGATCAAGGAGGGAGCTTCAATGATGGTTTTTTTAATCAACTCAAAGGAATTTCTTTCTTCTTTTCCCCATTTAAAAATTGATTTTTTCTTGATCATTGATTGTAGGGGTAAGATGACTTGGGAAAAATATGGAACAAACCTCTTTACAAAATTAATTTGTCCTAAAAATAATTACATCATTTTTTTACTGCGCGGTAGAGGAATATTTTCAATTTCTTGAATCCTATTAGGATCGATATGGATTCCTTGTTTAGAAACAACAAATCCCAATAATTTACCTTCTGATAAGGCAAAATAACATTTCTTTGGATTCAAGGAAATGTCGTATTTTCTACATCTTTCAAAAAAAAAAAATTAGGTGATTAATGTGATTATTTCTATGCTTAGAATAAACAGTAATGTCATCTAAGTATATAACAACTAAGCTATTGATTAATCCTCTGAAAGCTATATCCATAGCACATTGAAATGTAGCACCATCATTAATCAGTCCAAAAGGCATTTTTTTATATGTGTATGTTCCCCACTTTGTTCTAAATGTTGTCTTTAATCTATCATCTGGGTGTACCATGATTTGATTGTATCCTAAAAATCCATCGAGAAAAGACATCAACTCAGATCTTGCAACTGATTGTAATATCTCTTCCATGGTGGGTAAGGGAAAATTATCTTTTTAGCAGGCTTTATTTAAGTTTCTAAAGTCTATGCAAATCCTAATGTCTCCATTCTTTTTTCTAACTAGAACCATGTTTGACACCCATTTCGAATGTCTAACAGGAAAAATGACTCTGGCTTTGAGCATTTTGTTTAATTCAAATTTAATTTGACTTTCTAAATTGGGATAAATTTTTCTCAGTTTTTGTTGAACAGGCTTATCATCTGAGATCATAGGTATGGTATGTTGAATTATGGAAGTACCAAAAGTCTTAAGATCTGAATAATCCCATGCAAATATATATTTATATGTTTTCAGCAATTTAATGAATGACATCCTTTCTTCAGGCTTTAAACCAAGACCTAAGTTGATATTTTGAGGTTTTTCTGGTGTACCAAGATTAATCAATTCAAACTTTAAAGTAGAACTTTGAGTTTTTGAATTGGTTACCTTCTTAAACCTATCTTTCAGATCATAGAGATCTTCCATTTTGACGAAAGATTTGGGAATTGAATTAGTATTTTGTTTATCTTAAATCTATAAATTATGTTCATGTTCATATATGATCTGACATTCATAAGCTTTGTCAAATGTAAGAAAGTCTACTATATCTGCATCATTATTAAATACTCTCCAATTTGTTATATTGTCAAGAATGGAAGGCCTAAAAATTAATTCAATTGAAAATCTATCTGGGCTAAATTCTTCTACTGGTATGAGTCTAGATGCTACATTAGCAAGTAAATCAGCACTTGCATTTTGTAATATAGGAACTGTAGATATATTGAATGCAGTAAAATGGGGAGTAAGATTATGAGCTAAGGTTTGATAATGTTTTAAATATCCCGAAACATAATGAATCATATTTCTGACTTGTTTAACAATTATTTCAGAATCTCCATATATTTGAAAATGTTTAACATTCAATTCTATAGCTTTATACAGACCTTATATCAATGCTTCATATTCAAAAATATTATTTGTACACTGAAACTCGAGTCTACAAGCTAGCACTGTCTTCTCTCCTTGTGGATCAATTAAAACGCAACCTACTCCTGCACCATCCTCTGATTTTGAACCATCAAAGTACAGAGTCCAAAAAAAGGATTGTTTTGGAATTTGATTACTAAGATTGACACATCTAGAAGCATTTATTTGAGAAAAAAATTCAATTTGAGAAATAGAAGTGTTTATTGAAAAAGGTGAAACCTGAGCATTGAATGATCCAAGAAATGATTCAGCTGAATAATTTCCTATGATATTATTAGTGAAGGCTACAGGTTCATTTTCTTTTTCTAGTTCAGTAACTGTATGTTTCATGAATTTTTCACGTTCAATTCTGATTTTATTTGGTTTTCCATTGTATGGTAACCACATGTGTGACCAATCAGTAGAAAAATATCCATGAAACTTTTCAGACCAATCTTTGCTTAAAATAAGACCATAAAATTCAGGGATATCTACAACCAAGATATCAATTACTTGCAGTACCTTTGGATTAGATGATAACCTAATGGATACTGACAACATTTCTCCAATAAATTCAACTCCTGTTGTATCCAGCTGAACTATATGTACAGTTGACTTTTGAGGAGTAATATTCAATTTTCTACATATCGTTCTTGGCATAATGTTTGAAGAAGCTCCTGAATCAATAAGATGGTTATGAACATTTTTGTTTAAAATATCATAAGTCAAAAGTAAAGGAGGGGTGTGTGAAATAGATATATCACCAATTAAAACAAGATCATTGGAATTTACCTTATTTGCAGATGATGGAGGTTTCCTTGTATCTTTAGAAGCTTGTGCTATAATTGGTGGTTGTATAGGTTCTACAGGGATTTCCTTGAGTTCTCTAAGCAAAATTTTCTGTTGTTGCTTGAGTTTGGTCATTTCTTGTAATGAAATATTGGCTTTAGTATTTTTCATATCTTCAATTATATTGTATTCCACTGTATCTGAAACTATCAAATTTTTGGAAGTTGTATTGGGATCTGGTGGAATAGGATCTGTCTAAACAGTTTTAGATTTTCTAACTGTTTTTTTCTCCTTGGTGGGGAGAGATTTTTTCTTCTGATTTGATATAATTGAATCAGAAGAAGATTTACTTCCTGTAGAGATGGGCATAGCTTCACTTTCTTCCTCTATAGGAAGAATTAAATCCCATAAACCATTTAATTCAACTTCTTCCTCAGATTCTAACTCTTGTTCAGATGGTGAGGGAAATTAAGTATCTTGATCGGATTCAGCATTTGAAATTATGTTTGGAGATTGAGATGTTGAAGAATGATTTATCTTTATTGGGCGAAATGATTTTTTAGGGGTTGAGGTTTCAGCGACCTGTTTCTTTATTTCAATCATATCATTTGACATAGTCTTTAATATTTTTTGAAGACCTTCAAGATCAAATGGATCTTTTGAGACCTTCTTTTTTGAATCTTGACTTAATTTCACCTTCTTGGATTTCCTATCTTCTATTTCTGAACGTTTTTCTAATGCTAAAATTATTTTCTCTACAGCAAGAGCTTCTTTCATGTTTTCTAAAAGGGTGGATTTACCAGCTCTATCTACAAAAATAGCTATATTAGAAGGCAAAGAAGAGATATACCATTCTATTTGTACATCAACAGTAGGTTTGGAAGCAGTTGGAATTTTGTTTAATAACTTGTTAAATCTGGAGTTGAAATCTTTGATCCTTTCCCGTGAATCGGAAATAGATCCTACTGGAAGTGAAAAATACCAAGATCCTACAGATCCTTGTAAAGTATAAGGAAACAATATAACTACAATATCTTCATGAGAAACTCCATTTAGATTCATGGCTAACATAAAATTATTTATATGTTCTTCGGCAGGAAGACCATCATCTGGATTATATTTAGGTAACCATTTTTCTGGATGATCCGGAAGAGGATTTGGATTGGCTATTAATACAGCACTAGGATTTGTCCAAGGTCAATTAGCCATAACTGGATTTTAACTTTGTGAAGATATAGAAGTAGATCCAGAAGTAGGGGGAATGAATGAAGAATTTACAACTGGAACAATACTACTTGTAATAGCACTGATTGTTTGAGTAGAAGAAATGAAAAACTGAGAAGATGGAGATTGAATCAAAGGATGTGAAGAAGAAACTGAAGGGAAATTTGATGTAACTTCACTTGTGTCTGACTTAGATCTGGATATAGGAACTTTTTTGTGAAATGATTCAATTGAAAATTCAAAAGGTGGAATTCCAAGTTTCTCACTCCTGGATCTAGTTAATATACCAGTTTCTCTAAATAGAGAAGTAACACTTTCCTCAGAAACTTTTGGGTTAACAGGATTTTCAGCAGAAATAGATATTCCTTCTAATTTATGAATTAAAGACTGAACTTTGGGAGACATGGGAGTGAATTCTGAAATAGATGACTATTGAGATACTTCAGGAGATGATGGAAAGGTTTCTACTATTTCTGATTTCTAAGTTGGTGATCTAGAGTGTGATCGGGAAATTCTAGAATGCTTTTGGGGAGATCGACTCTTATGAGGGATTCTAGTTTGAGGTTTAGACTGATATGCCATTCATAGTCGCCCTCCTTCTAGCACCAAAAATGTTGAGGCCTCATAAATCTGTGGCAACCACAAGGGGGATAACCACTCGGTCCAGACCTTAAGACAACTCCTTTTCCATTTGGAATAGTGGCTCTAACTAGATATAATGGGACCAGTTTCCCAGGTTTGGGTTTTTTGTTTGATTGTTGGGTTTCTCTCAAAATATTTTGCATGAAGAATTACTAAAAACTAAAACAAATTTATTCTAAAATGCAAAACTTTAAATTTAAGCCTAATTTAATCTAACCCAGGATAATACTAGTTTGATGTGATCTAAAATGATATCTATTCAATCTGTGATGATGAATATCATCACAAATTTAATAGAATTATTACTTTGTAAGTTGATTCTCTTGAAAAAATAGTTAATCAAAAGAAAATGAGAAATATATCGCATATATCTGATGATCATATATAAAACATATCAATTTCTACCTTTATATCGTACAATCATGTAATTGATATTTCCAATTAAAAAACAATAAATTTCATATATAATTCATGAAAGCTGAATTCATCACTAATATTCAAAAAACAGATTTAGCATACATGATAATAGTACCAGATGTGTACTGCTCTATTCGTCTGACCAGTGATAATAGGCCACATTCAACTCTTCTACCAATAAGTCTTTCAAATAATACAAAATTGCATCAACATTGATCAACAAAATGATATATATAACTGAAAAGGTCGGGTTCCATTACTTTATCAAGGCATTCACAAACTTACTTACAATTAAGCATTCTTTGCAAATGTTCTCAATAAAATTCTGGACCCTTCTCTAAATGCATGAGAAGGGTTTAAATACTAAACTAGCTACAAACTAAAATTAAATTGTTACAAAAATGTAGAGGAGGTTTCCAGCAACCTTCCTCTAAAAACTTAACTTAAACAATAATCTAGGAACTTTGAGCTAACAATCCTAACTTTGCTAATCATGCCTTTCTTTCTGAGTGTGATCACGAAGTTGACAAATATCTAACATTGCTTTAAGCTGATCTAGCTATGATATCCGTGACCGAATATGTCCCTTGAAAATAGCATTTGAAATTACTGACTGAGATATTTTTGCTGAATCTATAAGAGACTAAAGAGTTTGATGTTGATGGTAAGGTTTGATCAGAAAATTCCAGTAATTTTCCTGATCAAACTTATCAACTTTTTTGATCAATTCCTCTTGTGTATCTGATCTCTGTCTCCACTTTAATTCTACTTCCTTTGTTCCTGAAAACACATCAGACGTGTTTTCTTTAAGAAGTTTTGTTTTAAATATTTGATCACATATAGACTGAATAATCTCATTTGATTTCTTGGATGTCTTGGTTGCTGCTTTCTCTGCTTGATTAATTTGTGCTCTCCATTCTATGAATAACAATTATTTGTGTAGCTTATCTATTTGTGGTAGATTATCTTGTTGTCCTGTGTCTGAAATTTGCCACTGAATGTGTTCTTCAATTTTCTTTTCAAGTTTTTCACATTCCAATTTTTGAATTGCTATTTTTTGAGTCATTATCTTATTGGAATCACAATAAGAATCAATCATAGAAGATTGGTGAAAAAAATTTCTTGTTCTTTCTTTAACTAGTATTTACATCAAGTGCTTCTTTGATGAATTTTTCTAACTGTGGTTGACTATGTAATTCAGCCATTGCTTTTTCCAGATGTGCTTGCTTTTCATTAAGCTCTGTGTGAAACTTCAATTTGAGGTTTTCAATATCTTCATGAAATTGAGTTGTGCTTATTTTGATCTGCTCAATGGACTTGGATTTCTCTTCTTTTAGAAACTATTCTAATTCTTGTACTTTGACTTCCTTTTGTTTCAAAAATATTCTAACCTCAGTAGCTTTATCAATAGTAGCGGTGGCATATGCCCCTGCATATTGTGATAACTTGGTTAGATGTTCAGTGGGATGATCTGAGGAATCCTTCCAAAGTACATCAACTGATTCATCTTTTGGTTTTGGATTTGTTTCATCAATCCTTCTTCTTTTATTCCTTTTAACCACAACTTTGTAGCTAGGACTATAGAAAATGTCTAATGATGGAATATCTTCAATCTGCAGAACTATCTGATCTGTAGGGTAGGCCGGTATGATTTCTTTGTCATGCACTATTGGCATTTTTTGTAACGGCTTAATAGTTTCAACTATTTGTATAAATTTGCTGAATAATGATTAATTATCCACCGAGATTATCCTGATCACATATCAATTCGAATTCATATGCAACACATAATCTCTTCCACTCAGATCATCACACATGCAGAAATAAAACAAGCGATAGCACATCAAATCATCATACACATTAACATAGTATGTATGGGGAAATCTTATAGCTGAAAACCCCACAGCTATTGTGTATATTATAATGGAGAAAACATGTAACAAACTTAGTACAATACTCCTCACAAGTACTCAGTACTATCTCATGAAGTTACACACAAACTAGCTTGGTTTTGAACAAGTCACGGGTTCAAAACACATCCACTAATTGCCTGCCTCTATTGCGCAATCATGGCCTGTCTAAATAGAGATCCAAGTTTCGAATCTCCTTGGCTTGACAGGGCAATAATCATGGGAAATTTCCTCCAAGTGTGGTGCAAATCTCATGCACAACTGATGTCCCAACTGATAGCTGTACTCACCCTTTCATCTACCTCTTTCACTGGTCTCCACTGAACTGTCCATGCACTGTAGTGAACTGATGTGTTCATGAGTTGAATAATGAGTTACTAATTAATGAATTAAATAATATTTAATTCACTCCACTCATTACTAGTTGATTAGCTAGTTAAACTAATCTCAACTAGTTCAACTAAGTTAAACCGAACACAACTCCACCATCTGTCTCATTAACTCCACCAAACTTCTGCCACTGAAGTCCTAACTGAAGTCAACCATGCATGAGCTCACCAAAACCTTAGGAATAGCGTAATTCCTCTGTCAGATGCATGAGCCACTTCCAAGGCTCGAACTGAAGTGCTCCAAGAGAGTAAACTGAAGTTTATAGTCCAAATATTATTAAGGGTAAATAATATTTGACTTCCATATTTTAAGGAAAGGCAGTCTAAAAATAGACTTCGACCCATAGGTCCAAAAATAGAGGTCCATCTATTTTTACCAACATGACCAATACTCCAAGAATAACATACTGCAACCCCTGGACCATGCTCCATATGTCTAAAAATAGACATAGTCTAAAAATAGACTTTGCGCCAGAATTTGCCTGCCGGCCCACTTAGTGAAGGCGACTTCATTTCACTAAGCTCCATCATCTTGCTGCATTCTCAACACTCCCTCTCAGCAAGATATGGATTATCTGCAATCCCTATCCTGCCTCTGTGGAATTCGAACTTGCTCCTGGTGAGCGCCTTCGTCAAGATGTCGGCATCCTGATCCTCTGTGGGAACATATGAAAGCATCATGATTCTCCGCTGAACACAATCTCTGATATGATGGTACCTGATGTCGATGTGTTTGGATCTATCATGAAATACTGGATTAGCCGAGAGTTTAATGCAACTCTAGTTATCACAGTAAATCACTGTAGGCTCCAAATGCAACCCGAACAATCCAACGAGGATCTTCCTCATCCAAATAGCCTTGCATGCAGCCAAGCTAGCTGCCATGTACTCGGCCTCTGCTGAACTGAGTGCCACGGATCTCTGCTTCCTGCTGTACCAGGAAACTGTTGTCGACCCAATGCTGAAAACTCCTCCAGAAGTGCTCTTCCGGTCCGTTGGACTCCCTGCCCAATCTGCATCAGTGAAGCCATAAAGCTTCGCTCCATCCTCCTGTCTGTACCATAGACCATATCCCGATGTGCCTCTGATATAGCGCAATACATGCTTGCCTGCCTTCCAAAAGAGCTTGGTAGGCTTAACCATAGCTTGCGAAAACTGGTTAACTGCATAGCATATATCGGGTCGTGTATTGACCAGATACATAAGCGACCCCACCAACTGTCGATAGACAGTGGCATCCACTACCTCCACTGAAGTAGCATCCTCCTTCCTCCAACCACCAGGAAGAGGAGTGTCAACAGGCTTGCAGCCTTGCATGTTGAACCTCTCTAGAATCTCCTGGGCATACTTGCCCTGAGAAACAAACAGTCCTCCGCTGCGCTGCCAAATCTCCAATCCCAGGAAATAATGAAGGATGCCCAAGTCCTTCATCTCAAACTCTCGTGCAAGATCCTCCTTGCATAAAAGTATCAACTACTCATCGCCCGTCAAAATTAGATCATCTACATACAGTACGATGATCAACAGCTTCCCCTCCACCACAATCTAGTACAGGTTAGGATCTGCCTCACTCTTGGAGAATCCAAGCCCGGTGAAGTAGTTGTCTATGCGAGTGTACCAAGCACGAGGTGCTTGCTTCAGCTCGTACAGTGCTCTCTTGAGTCGGCACACATGCGACTCACTGCTGAAGATATCGAAACCTTCAGGTTGCTCTATGTACACCTCCTCCTCAATGACTCCGTTGAGGAACGCGGTCTTCACATCCATCTGATGGATGTGCCATCCCATCTGCGCTGAGAGAGCAAGGATCGTCCGTATGGAAGATTACCTTGCGACAGGTGCAAAGTTCTCCTCATAATCAATCCCCTCAATCTATGAGAAGCCACGGGCGACAAATCTCGCCTTGTACTTCTCCACACTCCCATCAGCCGCCTGCTTCACTTTGTAGATCCATCGTGAACCCACCACTGATTTCCCCTCCGATCTTGGGACAATCTCCCATGCACTGTTTCTGATGATCGAATCATATTCTTCGATCATGGCATCTACCCATGCGGGTTCCTCCACAGCTTCCTCAAAAGAGGATGGCTCCGTCATGACACATTGACTCACAAGAGCCATGTATCCAGTGTACCGATCCAGTGACTGCCTCTGTCTGCGCTGTGCTGTAGGTGGTCCTACAACCTTCTCTACATCTCGAGCCAGTCGCTCAGCTTCCGTAGTGCGCATGCGCCCTCTGATGGTTGGCGCTGCATGGGTGGTTTCTTCCACCTCCTGAACCTCCTCTTGTGGCTGATCCACATCCGGAAGCTCCTCCTTAGGAACTAACAGCTCCTCATCTGCATGCAAGTGTAGCTCCCTCTCAAGCGAACACCGCATGGCTTTCTCCTCCTGAAATTTTATATCCCGTCGCACAACAGTCTTGCGACTGTCTGGCACATACACCCGATAGTTGTGAGGTGTATCAGTGTACCCCACAAATATTCCAACTTCAGCAGTTGGATCCAGCTTCCTTCTCGCATCCTTCGTCACATGCATGTAGAGAGGAGATCCGAAAATCCGCAAATGGGAAATATCAGGCCTCTTGCCAGAATAAGCCTCCTCTGGTGTACTCATGCCAAGAACCTTGTGAGGACAACGGTTCTGCACATACACTGCTGTATTGCATGCCTCAGCCCACAAGTGAAGGGGTAGGCCTTGATCATGCAACATCGCCCGTGCAGCACCCACGATCGTTCTATTCTTCCGCTCAGCCACCCCGTTCTGCTGTGGGTTATGGGGTGCGATGAGCTCTCTCCGAATCCCTTCTGCGCTACAGAACTCCTTGAATTCAGCCGAGATGAATTCACCACCATTGTCACTCCTTAGAGCAATCACCTTCTTCCCCGACTCCTTCTTGACCAGTGCTTTAAACTCACATAACTTCGCAAATGTATCGCTCTTCTTCTGCATGAAGAAGATCCAGCACTTTTGAGAGAAATCATCAACAAAAATCACGTAATAATTGTGCTTTTCTGTCGAAGCAACTGAGAAAGGACCACACACGTCTGTGTGAACTCTCTCAAGGATCGTCGTGGCGCGACTATCCTTATCGTGAAAGGTGGCTTTCACATACTTCCCTAAAGTACACCCCTTGCACTGATCTGACTGTGCAAGAGTGCCCTTAGGAAGCCCAGTAGAAATCTGCTGCAAGATCTTCAAAGCTCCATGGTGAAGGTGGCCCAATCTCCTGTGCCACAGTTCACCCTCATCATCCCGGCTCACCACTTCTCCCGCCTTGCATGCCATTGCTGCGCAGCCATCTACCTGCAACTGATAAAGGTTCTTGGTTCGAACCCCTATCTTCCGAGTCTCTCCAGTAGTCTTACTGCGCAGGAAGGCTTTTCCTTCGCTGAAGACCACATCATACCCCTTATCTTCCAACATCGCTACTGAAATCAGGTTCTTCTTCAATCCAGGTACATGCATGACATCCTTCAATACAAAGGGTTTACCAGACTCCCTCTGAAAGGATATGGTACCGATACCAGTCGCACTGTATCTACCATCATCGCCCATCTCGATGTGCACACCCAGATCTTTTTCCTCCAGATCTGAGAACAAATCCCGATCTCCCGTCATATGAAATGACGCACCGCTGTCCAAGAACCACACCGATCCCATCACACTTGAAACCAAGCATGCGATCAGTGAAAATTCAAGCTCGAACTACGAAGCCAAAGCCTCTCCATCTGCAGATCTTCCCGCTTGCTTGTTTTTCTTCTTCTTCGGACAATTGGTAGCATAATGTCCATGATCATGGTAGTGAAAACACTTCACTTTCACCATATCCTGCTTCTTTCCCTTTGCACCAGAATGAGAAGTTTTCTTACCCTTCCCCTTCTTTGCTTTGGCAGCCAAAGTGCAATTTTCTTCATCAGCTCCCTTTGATGAAGATCTGTCCCTGGTATTCCTCCTTATCTCCTCCTGCATGAGATCCGCCCAAAGGCGCTCCCATCCCGGCAACTTCTCCCGACCATTGACACTATCTTGATATGAATTCCAAGCCTTCGAAAGACCAAGGAGAGCCAGGTCCACCATGTCCTCATCTTCGACAGTCACCCCCACACTTCCCAGCTCATCTCTGCATTGAGTGAACTTCGTGAGGTATTTGGCGATACTGTCGCCTTTCTCCATCTTGATGTTTCCGAGCTTATCTTTGAGCGCCAGCTTCCTTTGGTCGCTCTTACTCTAGAATAGATCCGTCAAAGCTTTCCACATTAAATATGGAGAAGCCTTTCCATGCAGGTTGGATACAATATGATCCTTGACGCCCTCCAACAGGATCCTTTGACATTTCGCCATCTTCTTTTGCCATGCTTCGACTTCAGCAGGATCAGTGGGCCTTTGGACATCCATATCCACGAACTCCTTCAGTCCATTATCTTCTAATACTGCCTCCATGTGATCCTTCCATGCAACATAATTTGAACTGCCTTCAAGAGCATATTCGAGTCGCAAACCGTTGAAAGACATTTTCAACTCCGGCACCAAGAAAACAAAACTGCTGCAAAATTCGAATTCCAACTCAAAGCTCAACCACCCTTGATCTGTGAGAAAAAAATATTTCTAGCACAGAGATTGACTGCAAGGGGCATTTACCAGACCTTTCACTTTCCGAAGAAAGATGAATCCGGAGGCTACCTGGCCCGCATGCAGACTCTGTCTACCGAAATAAGTTTGTAATCACTGTGATGATCAATATCTGCTTCAATAGCTCCGATACCATGTAGAAATTTTCTGAATAATGATTAATTATCCACCGAGACTATCCCGATCACATACAATTCGAATTTATATGCAACACATAATCTCTTCCACTCAGATCATCAAACATGCGGAAATAAAATCAAGCGATAACACATCAAATCATCATACACATTAACACAGTATGTATGGGGAAAGCTTATAGCTGAAAACCCCGCAGCTATTGTGTATATTATAATGGAGAAAACATGTAACAACTCAATACAATACTCCTCACAAGTACTCAGTACTATCTCATGAAGTTACACACAAACTAGCTTGGTTTTGAACAAGTCACAGGTTCAAAACACATCCACTAATTTCCTGCCTCTATTGCGCAATCATGGCCTGTCTAAATAGAGATTCAAGGTTCGAATCTCCTTGGCTTGATAGCGCAATCATCATGGGCAATTGCCTCCAAGTGTGGTGCAAATCTCATGCACAACTGATGTCACAACTGATAGCTGTACTCACCCTTTCATCTACCTCTTTCACTGGTCTCCACTGAACTGTCCATGCACTGTAGTGAACTGATGTGTTCTTGAGTTGAATAATGAGTTACTAATTAATGAATTAAATAATATTTAATTCACTCCACTCATTACTAGCTGATTAGCTAGTTAAACTAATCTCAACTATTTCAACTAAGTTAAACCGAACACAACTCCACCAACTGTCTCATCAACTCCACCAAACTTCTGCCACTGAAGTCCTAACTGAAGTCAACCATGCATGAGCTCACCAAACCCCTAGGCATAGCGTAATTCCTCTGTCAGATGCATGAGCCACTTCTGTAGCTCGAACTGAAGTGCTCCAAGAGAGTAAACTGAAGTTTAGAGTCCAAATATTATCAAGGGTAAATAATATTTGACTTCCCTATTTTTAGGATAGGCAGTCTAAAAATAGACTTCGACCTATAGGTCCAAAAATAGAGGTCCATCTATTTTTACCAACATGACCAATACTCCAAGAATAACATATTGCAACCCCTGGACCATGCTCCATATGTCTAAAAATAGACATAGTCTAAAAATAGAATTTGCGCCAGAATTTGCCTGCGGGCCCACTTAGTGAAGGCGACTTCATTTCACTAAGCTCCATCATCTTGCTGCATTTTCAACAAGAAATTTCCAGGATGGGAGCGAATTTGTTCGGATCTTGTGCAGGAGGAGATAAGGCGGGGTACCAGGGATGGATCTTCATCGAAGAATGAAGATGAAGAAAATTTTTCTTTGGCTACCAAAGCTCGGAAAGGAAAAGGGAAGAAAACTTCCAAATCTGCAGCTAAAGGCAAGAAGCAGGATTTTTCCAAGGTGAAGTGTTTTCACTGTCACCAGCACGGAAATTTCGCCACTAATTGCCCACAGAAGAAGAAGAATAAGCAAGTTGTTGGATTTGCAGCTGGAGAGGCCTTAGCCTCGCAGTTTGAGTTGGATTTTTCTTTGATCGCATGCTTTGTTTCAAGTGTGATGGGATCAGTGTGGTTTCTTGACAGTGGTGCGTCTTTCCATATGACCGGAGACAAAGATTTATTTAGTGATTTGGAGGAAAAGGATCTTGGAGTGCACATAGAGATGGGAGATGATGGTAGATACATTGCGACTGGTATCAAGACCATTTCCTTTGAGAGGGAGTCCAGTAAACCTTTCATCTTGAAGGATGTCTTGCATGTTCTAGGATTGAAGAATAATTTGATCTCCATGGTGATGTTGGAAGACAAGGGTTATGATGTTTTTTTTAGCGAGGGAAAAGCTTTCCTGCACCATAAAACAACTGGTCAAACCAGGAGGATAGGGATTTGAGTTAAGAATCTTTATCAATTGTAGGTAGATGGATGCGTAGCAATGGCAGGCAAAGCAGAAGGAGTGGTGAGCCGGGATGAGGGCGAATTGTGGCACATGAGATTGGGCCATCTTCACCATGGCGCTTTGAAAAATTTGCGGTAGATTTCTACCAGGCTTCCCATGGGTACACTTGCGTAGTCATATCAGTGCAAGGATGTACTTTGGGAAAATTTGTGAAGACCACTTTTCATGAGAAGGATAGTCATGCCTCGACGATCCTTGAGAGAATTCACACAGATGTGTGTGGACCTTTATCGGTTGCTTCAACAACAAAGCACATGTATTATGTGATATTTGAGATGAATTTTCTCGTAGATGCTGGATCTTCTTCATGCAGAAGAAGAGTGAAACGTTCTCAAAGTTCTGTGAGTTCAAGGCATTAGTGGAGAAGGAGTCAGGGAAGTAGGTGAAAGCTCTAAGGAGTGATAATGGTGGTGAATACATCTCTGGCGAATTCAAAGACTTCTGTAGCAAAGAAGGAATTCGAAGAGAACTCATAGCGCCTCACAACCCACAGAAGAATGGGGTCGCAGAGAGAAAGAACAGAACGATCGTGGGTGCTGCATGGGCGATGTTGCATGATCAGGGCCTTCCCATACACTTGTGGGCTGAGGCATGCAACACTATATTTTATGTGCAAAATCGTTGTCCTCATAGAGTACTTGGCATGAGTACACCCGAAGAGGCGTTTTCTGGTAAGAAGCCTGACATTTCTCATTTGAACATTTTTGGCTCACTTGTTTACATTCATGTGACGAAGGATGCCAGGATGAAGCTGGAGCTGACCACAGAGTTTGGGATATTTGTGGGGTACACAGAAACACCCCACAATTATCGTGTGTATTTTCCATACAGTCGAATGACTTTCGTGCGACGGGATATCAAATTTCATGAGGAGAAAGCCATGAAGTGTTCGCTTGAGAGGGAGCCACACTTGCATGCAGATGAGGAGCTATTAGTTCCTAAGGATGAGCCTCAGGATGTGGATCAGCCACAAGAAGAGGTTCATGGGTCGACCACTGTACGGCACCAAACATCGGGCGGAAACGCACTATAGAACTGGCTTATTTGAATCTTGATGCGCGCGAAATGTAGGAGCTCCTACATCATAGCGCAGATAGAGATAGTCACTTGATCGATTTACTGGATACATGGCTCTGATGAGCAAGTGTTTCGTAATGGATCCATCCTCTTTCGAGAAAGCTATGGAGGATCCCGCATGGGTAGATGCCATGGTGGAAGAGTATGATTCGATTGTCAGAAACAGTGCATGGGAGATTGTCCCAAGGCCAGAAGGGAAATCAATGGTAGGTTCGATATGGATCTACAAAGTGAAGCAAGTTGCTGATGGGAGCATTGAGAAGTATAAGGAAAGATTTGTTGCCCGAGGCTTCTCACAGATCGAGGGGATCGACTATGAAGAAACCTTTGCACCTGTCGCAAGGTATTCTTCCATAGGAACCATCCTTGCTCTCTCAGTGCAGATGGGTTGGCACATTCATCAGATGGATGTGAAGACTGCATTCCTCAATGGAATCATTGAGGAGGAGGTGTATATTAAGCAGCCTGAAGGATTCGAAATCTTCAGCAGCAAGTCGCATGTGTGCAGGCTCAAAAGAGTGTTGTATGGGCTGAAACAAGCACCTCGTGCTTGGTACACATGGATATACAATTATTTCACCAGACTTGGTTTCGCCAAGAGTGAGGCGGATCCAAACCTATACTAGATTGTGGTGGAGGGTAAGCTTTTGATCATTTTGATTTATGTAGATGATTTAACAATAACGGGTGATGAACTATTGATACACTCATGCAAGGAATATCTTGCAAAGGAGTTTGAGATGAAGGATTTGGGCCTCCTTCATTATTTCCTTGGATTGGAAATTTGGCAGCAGAAAGGTGAACTATTTGTGTCTCAAGGAAAGTACACCTGGGAGATACTAGAGAAGTTTCACATGCAAGGCTACAAGCCTATCGACACTCCTCTTCCTGGTGGTTGGAGGAAAGAGGATGCTACATCGACAGAGAGTGGATGCCATTGTTTATCGACAATTGGTTGGTTCGCTCATGTATTTAGTCAATACACGATCGGACATATGCTATGCTGTGAACCAGCTTTCACAAGTGATGGTGAAGCCTACCAAGCTCTTTTGGAAGGTAGGCAAGCATGTCCTGAGGTATCTCATGGGAACATCTAGATTTGGATTGTGGTACAGACAGTCGGATGAGGTGAAGCTGCATGGCTTCACTGATGCAGATTGGGCAGGAAGCCCGACAGACAGAAAGATCACATCTGGAGTGATTTTCAGTATCAGATCTACAACAGTTTCTTGGTACAACAGGAAACAAATATCTGTGGCACTCAGTTCAACGGAGGCCGAGTACGTGGCAGCAATTTTGGCTGCATGCGAGGCTATATGGATGAGGAAGATCCTGGTCGGTTTGTTCAGTTCCCACTTAGATCCTACTGTGATATATTGTGATAATCAGAGTTGCATTAAACTCTTGGTTAATCCAGTATTTCATGATAGATCTAAACATATTAACATCCAGTACCATCATATCAGAGATTGTGTGCAGCGGAAGATCATGTTGCTTTCTTACATTCCTACGGAGGATCAGGATGCAGATATTCTAATGAAGGCGCTCACCAGGAGAAAATTTGAATACCGTAGAGACAAGATCAGGGTGGCAGATAATCCTTATCTTGTTGAGAGCAAGTGTTGAGATTCAACAAGATGATGAGCTTAGTGAAAAGAGTCGCCTTCACTAAGTGGGGCCGCGGCTATTTTTGGCACAAAATCTATTTTTAGACATGTCGATCATATTCTATGAGTTGCAGGATGCTATTTGTGGATGGTTGGTCAAGTTGGAAAAATAGATGGACTTATATTTTTAGACATATTAGGCGGAATCTATTTTTAGATTTCCAGTCTAAAAATAGATATGTCGAATATTATTAGCTCTTAATAATATTTGGACTCTAAAAATTATCTTATTCTCTTGGAGCACTTCAGTTAAGTGCACAGATGTGGCACAGCAGCTGACAGAAGGAATTACGCTATTCCTGAGCGTTTACTGGAGCTAATGCATGGAAGACTTTAGTTATAACTCATGTGATAGAGTTTGGTGGAGTTGGAGAAGTAGTTGGTGGAGTTTTATTTAGTTTAACTCAGTTAGACTCAGTTGAGCTAGTTGTATCTAGTCTAACTGATTGATACACTAGTGAGAGTGGTGTGAATTAATTATTTAATTAATTCACTAAATAATAACTCATTAATCAACTGAAGAATACATCATACAGTGCATGGCAGTTTCAGTGGAGACCAGTGGAGAGATAGGTGAAAGAGCAAGTGTGACTATCAGTTGTGACTATAGTGATGCATTGATTGCATCCAACACTCATTGGAGATGCCAATGAGGATAACGTGTGAGCAAGGTCGGGAGAAATTCGAGAACTCATTCGCAGCGATTATTCAAAAGAGACTGTTAAAGAGAGTAAGTGTGCTAGTAGTGATTTCGTTGCATGGATTTGCAAGACCCAACCCGATTAGTGTGTAGCGATTGTATTGTACTGAAAGCTTGATATGATCAGCTTTGTATGAGGATTGTTACATGATCTCTATGACATATATTATATACAGATAGTTGGGGTTTTCAGCTTCAGGCTTTCCCGTTAAACAACTGTGTTAATGTGTGTCAATTTTTATGGTTTCATGTGTGCATTGCAATTTTGATTTAATTTCTACAAATGATCAATGTTGGAATAGATTTTGTATTTTGCATGAAGTTAAAATAGTGTGAGATCAGGAGAATCTTGGACATATAACACATAATTTATATAATTTCTACAGTTTCATCAATAGCTCTTCTCAAACTATTGTACTCAGTGAGGGCTTATAGAGGCTTTGTTCTATTTCACCATCTCCTCAAAAATTTATCTTCAAGTTCATTCCAATTATTAATGCTTCCAAGAGTAAGGGCTTTGAACCACTTCCTAACTTCACTAGTAAAGCTCTGAGAAAACAATCTCATATTGACATCCTCTTGGTCAACCTCCTTCCTATCTATAAAGTCATTAAAATGGTCTACATGTTCTTCAACTGTAATCTCTTCATCACTTCCCCGAGTTTTGATTCTAGTAGAGTATTTGCTAGGAAGTTCATGTAGGACAGCTAGAAGAACAAGAGGGGCATATCTAGCAGGTGCAGCAGGTGGAGGAGGTACATTTCCTACTATGATGAATGGAACTATGGTAGTTTTACGGACAACATCAATGGAGGAAGAGGAACCATTAGGAGGATGGTTGTTTGGTCTTTGTTGTCCAATAACAATTGAACTGCAATTAGGAGGAGGAAAACCAGTTTTTCTTCTCAAAAAAATTTCAAAAGGATCAAGCTCCTTCAACCTATCCAAATACTCTCTTTCTAGCAGCAACTCAGAAGTGACTGCTTCCCAAAACTCTTCTTTATATTTTTGTGTAACTAAGGCTGAGGTATCAATACCTCTCCTATGCAGGTCTAAGAAAATTTCAGTTAATTCTTTTTCACTTTCAGACCTAAACAAGACTTCCTTAATTTTATCATCAAATATTTTATCTTCATGACTTCTTAAAACTTTAGAGGACAAGGATTTTGTATGAAATGGAGTATCTGATATTTCAGAAATGCCTTGTTTGCCTCTGGAGATGGTGTCTGGATTGTCCACAATGGTAGGTGGATCTGGGTCAGGATTACTCCTCATGTATCTCCTTCTCGAAGCCACCTTTGATCTTATGAATTTTTAATTTAGTAAACAAGGTAGATGCAGTCTTGTACAGCTTCCTGAGCTCCTTCTACCTTCAGATTCAACTTCAAAATTTTGGGAAAGTATAATCTTCAGGCTCCCGGCAGACGCACCAAAATGTTATCACAAAATTGCACCTAATAGTCTACTAATCATACAATCTCATGTAGTTGTTTCAAACCAATATTTTGAATGAATCTTAGCCTCTTCAGTCTGAGAGGGCTCCCTCCAAGGGTTAATGATATTGACTATAGATGTATTAATATGGCTAACTCTATTTGGGAAAAAAATTGCTTATGATGAGTGTAGGTTGAAAATAGTATTAGTATGCAAACATTGGGCTTATGGAGTCAACACTTTCAGTGATTCAGTAGTGAGTTCACTTGATATGGAACTTGAGGTGGGTAAGAGTTTTTTGGAGTAGTACACACACAGACACATGAAACAGGAAAATACATAGTCAATTTATCTATAAAGGAAGTCAGAGCATTACATGAATGAATTTTAAGTATTTTAGATAAAAACCACTCGAAATGGGACACATAAAATAAATAGATAAGATAGGCACTAAAAACTCAATCAGAATCTCAGGTTGGTCAAGAAACAGGCAATTTACAATAAGCTGCAATTTTTCCAAATATCTCCAACCCTTGACAAATTTGACTCTATGCCCTATAATAGACTTATTACATCATGAGATGATCTGCCTCCTGGATGGATTCAACAATTTTTTTCCTAATGACACCTTGCATAACCATAAAACATCTACTTAATGACAAAATGACGGCTATCCTACTTGACAGTCCTTTTTCTAATAGGACTCAAACTGCTCATTATTACATTTAACAACCTTATCTTCTAAAGAAATTACATCTGTTAGTGTCAGTATTTTCATACTTCCAGCAGAGATCAAAAGACATTTGCATGTGCATCTTAGGTGTCCCATTCTGAATAAATTTTTCATCATTCCATTAGCTCATGATATAAAATTATTCCGCTAGTGGTTGTCCTGGTCAAATAAGCTTCCTTATCCCTTAGAATATCATATTGGCTGACTCATTCTCATGTCTCCTTGAGCATAATAACACTTATGGAAATGCTCTGTTTACTTGGAAATATGTAAGGTCAAAATCTCATTCAAAGTCAGGTAAAAAAGCAGTCCCATTAGGTCATTAGGGTTTTGCATTTTCAAGGTATTTCTTCATTCTGATGATGTTAGCACATATATGAGAGGGATTTATTATGATCATCATGACGTATGCATTATTTTCAAACATTATATTTTCAGTTTCAGGACTTTTTATCAAAATCTCATTTTGATCAAAAAAAGTCACCTATGTAATTTATTTAAATTTCTCCAATTGTAATTTTATGTTATAATATGTAATAAATTTAATCCCAAGATGTCAAATCCATTATGTCAAGCCTTAGTGAGCAAATGAAAAAGCCAACTCCATGACTTCATCAACCTGTAATGTAAAAAGTGTCAAAGAGTATCAATGATAAAAGGAAAAAGACATCAAAAATTAGAAAATGGGTTTTTCAAGTTAAATTAAATCCACATGCCTATAAAGCCTATCAAACATTTTAAAAGATCCATGGTTGCCTCTGTAATTATCAGAATTTTTCAACAAGAGAAGAGTTTTTGAGTTTTTGTGAGCAATTTTGCTAAGTTTCTCGGTGTTGCGCGTTTAGAAGACTAGTGCTACGTGTTTGAACCAGCGATGTGCACCTGTACAATGGCATTGTGTCCTTTCCAGGAGGAGACAGTGTTATTTTTGAAGGCACTGCATGCTCAGATAGAGGCGTTGCGTGTTTGGAAAAGCACTGTGCCCTCACATAGTGGCACTGCGCGCCTAGACAGTGAACTTTGCTGAGTGTTCAAGCCATTCAAACAAGTTCAAAAATACTTCAAATTTCTCCTATAATCCTCCAAGAACTTCTAAGCAGAACTAACATATCATAAGCCTTGTTTATAAGCTATTTGGTCACTCTTGAATGAATTGAATTGGAACCCTAAATGAAACCCTAATCTCAGTTTGTGATCATTGTTTATACACTTATTTCATCCTCCTAAACAGAATATCAGTCATAGACAGGGTAATTTCACTGATCGAGGGTTTTCATTGATTTAGTTTTCCCCTTCACTCATTCCCTACACTCATTCCCTTCACCTTTCAAGATAGCCATCTCATCCCCTTCCCATCATCTCATTTCATGTGCGCTAGGGTTTCATAATTCAGAGTTTAGAGATGTCAGAAGAATAAGATAGTGACATTGTTGGGGCATAAATTCCAAGAAGAAATGACCATAAGGGAGGGAAAATAAACAGGTTTGAACCCATCACTACAAGAGAACTTATGTCCTCTCCTCTCACTGTGTCTTTCTTTAAGCATGTGGGCTACTTTGAGTTATGTGAGAGATTGAAACAAACTCAAGATCACCTGGGGTTAACAATATTGCTCATCACTAATCTACATGACAAACAGGTCACTCTTGCTGGGGTCACTTTTGATATGTCCACCAATGCTATTGTAGCTACTACAGCGATCCCTAGTGTGGGAGAGAGGTGGTTTAAACAAGAAAACTTGGATATGAGCTATTATGAACCGTACCTCAAACCTAGGTACAAGGATCACAAGAAGTCAATTTTCCCTTTCTCTCATCTCCTTGACCGGTATGTTCCAAAGATGAGGATAGAGCCAATAGTGTAGTGATCAGAGGCAGGAAAGGCCAAGGCCTTGCTAGAGGAGACCTTGGGAAGATTTGATGAGAGTGATGATGAGTAAGATCAGCTTCCGAGATGGAGACTGAGGAAAATTGGGACTAAAGAGGGGTTTAGCTCAGGAAAGGCAAAAAGAGGCCGAATTGGTAGAGCAGCTTAATCCAAATGAGCTGCTTGCCATAGAGATTAGTAGAGACAGAGATTCTTGGCTTGAGAGAGCCAATTTGTATCTAGGGGGCCTGCTAGAGAAGGCAAAGAAAGAGATTGACATTCAGAGGAAGATGGCGAAACACTATGCCATGAGAAACAAGATTGCAAGGGCCAAGCTCAAACGAGCCCATGCAAAGATTCGGGCTTTGACCGAGCCAAAGGAGAAAGATAAGTTGAACATTATTGCTGAGGTGTATCTCCATGCCTCTAACCCCTAAATCAGCAAGCAAATTCACAATTTTGGCACATGTGGCATTCTTGTGCAAATTTTGATTTTTGGACAGTTTAGCACACAGAAAATTTGCTAAACGTGCAGCACCACTAGTGTTGCACTCTTTTTTGGGACATAAAATTACAAAATGGTCAGAATACTCATGTTCATAATGATTAGTACATCATCCTTAGCAAGTTTCATGAGATTTGGAGCAGAATTGGTCCCTCGAAGAGGCAAAAAACCATCAAAAAATCATGTTTATGCCCTCTTTTTGACCCTGGCGCTGCGTGTTTACCAGTCTTGGGAGAACATGATTTTGACAGGGAATATGGACACCATTTTTGAAATTTAAAGCATTTTTGAAAACTATACTCAGATACCTTTCCAATGAGCTATCATGGAGCTGATTTGGACAAGGGGAAGGCCTCAAAAAGTGGCTTACAAAACAGGTCAATTTTTCTTCCATGGCACTGCGCGTTTACCAGGAAATTTACTTTTTTACCAGTTTCATCAAATTTTGAAGTTTCACTTCTGTTTTGTTTTTTAATTGGGTAAATGAAAAATTTACCAATTTAAATGTCATATTTTACTTTTACCTAAGGTAGATACATTAGGTAAATCATTAGTTGAAGTCAAATGTATATGTTCTTGAAGATAGGAATGAGACACTTTCCTCATCCTAGACTTTAGCTTTCAGTTAAAATTTTGATGTAACAACTCCCTCACTTCATGGATTCGACCCCTGAGGATGAGAGGAAGTGGTTTTGTGTTCTATAAGTTGTATTTTTCCAGTAATTGTAATGGTTGGCATCAGGTTGAAAGATTGTATTGATTAAGTATCATCTTGGCTTGGACATTAATGGAAAATGGCAGTTATTTTTTTGGGATCCATGTGGTATGAGTTTTAGACATATTTTCTTCTCTGTTATCAATTTGTTTGAATTTATTATTAATTCATAAGCCATTACATGTCTAAAATATACTAGATTTCAAGTTTGAAAGGTAGAATCCATATTTATTTATGCTTTGTTTTGGGAAATTTAGTATAATGTGTTCATTCTCCTTAGTTTAGGGACAATACATTCCAAATGCTTTCCCTAGCTCCTCACCAATCTATTCTTTTCATTTAATGCACTTTTGAGTGTTAAACCTTTTACCTACCTTGCCCCATCAAAAAAACTACAATTTCATCCCCTTGGCCCTGATCTATTCCCCTCGACCTAATCCATGTTCAGTGAGCCCAACCCTAAAATCAAAATCAAAACCCCCTGTATTCCTTAGCTAGCCTAAAATATTTTTGATCCAGCCCTCTTGGCTGTGATTATTGTGGAGAGATCCCTCTCTGAATTGGTAGGGCTATATGCCAAGTCTAAATTTTGGTTTGAGGTTACCTCGGGATTTCCTTCTTTAACCTGAGGTTCAATCTAAGTGATAACATTTTGGAGACTCCGTTGGGGAAGAAAAATTAAGGTCAGATCTTCCCTGGGAAATAACGACAAATTTTTAGATCTAATTTTTGATTGTGAACAACAGTTGGACACATATGAAGGATGAACCATTCACCTGGCAACTCCATTCATTGAAATATCCAGAAAAATAACATTTCATGGCAACTCTACTGCATAAACATCAGTAGCTTCAAGAATTTGCAAGATGGAAACTATTGCAAGCAGGTATGCTCCCATGAGCCGAGATCACATTCCAGGTTTCCCAAATAAAATGCCTAAGGTAGATTGGAAAAGGAATTTTCCTATGTTCAAAAATGTGAAATTTAATGATGTTGCTCTTCATCTGGTGAGATTTCACATGCATGTGCGTAGATTAAAGATTGATTTTCTTGAAGACTGCATGATGAAGATATTCATGGCCACTCTGGAAGATGAAGCTCAAGCTTGGTATGAAATTTTTCTGCCTTCTTGTATTTACTGTTTAAAGGATTTTCATACCATATTCTTTGAAAGGTATAAAGAATCTTGTCCATTCTTAATATTAGTTCAGAACTATTGTAAACATGTTGATAGTTTTATTGAAAATCTTGAGAATTTTTATGGAGATGATGAATTCATGGACGATGAGATCATGGAAGCCCTGTATGAAAATCCATTTCAACAGCATAAATAACTCTTAGAGGATACTTATCAAGATGCTTAGGAAATTTTGTAGCAGGCTGAAGCTCTTTGTACATTTTAAAATGATGGAAGACAAGATATTATTTTAGATCTGATTGCAACAAAAGATGGTATGCAGGAAAATGAGGTTCCAATTTGAGATTGTGGTAAAGTCAAGCTGGCTAATCCAGATCTATATTTAAATTGTGATGATGATGAGTATGTTGTTCCAGATCCCGTGAATGAGAGCTCTATTGTTGAATTCACCTCGAACAAAGAAAACAGAGTTATAAACCTAAGTGTTCTCAGCCCATTAGAACAAAGTCTTCACGAGGAGGTAATATATTCCCTTTCTAAAAAACAAGATGAGATCTTTGTTCAAATATGTTCTTTGGATGAATCTGTGGTAGATGATAGAAATGTGAGTTTTGTGTTACAAGAACAATTCAAAGTTTTCCTTCTTATGAATGATGAGTGTGATAAGAAACATGACAATCTGATTGCCATGTCATATGAAGATATCTTGGAGGCTTTGCATGAAAATCATTTTCATCACCCAAAAGAACAAGTTTTTTCTCTCATGGAACAAAAATATGATGTATATTTTCTTGATGTTCATAAAGACTTCCCGAAGGAGAAAATTCTTGCAGCAGTACAACAAGTTGATCAGCCAAAGGTTAAAGTAGATATTCAACATCCTTGTGAATCTTTAGGAGAGAAAGAAGACAATTATTGTGTTATCAAAAGAAAACAAAGAGTACTTTCTCCTCTATCTGAAGATGAGATAGATTAGCTCCTGAACAGTTCTATTACAACCAAAGATGAAACAGGTATTTTCGATGAGAAGTTTCATGAAAATATATACGAAATTGTTGAGAAACCAATTTATGATGATGATTCCCTGCAAGGAGATGAGCTAGCAGATACTAGTTTCTTTCATGAAGATGATAAGGCTATCATGTTTGATAATTTTAAAGAATTTTTCTTGTTTAAGGATGACTTAGACTATGAATTTGAGGTATGTGAACCAGAGGGAGACAATATGCCAGAGATAGAACCAATGTTACCCATGCTTGAGGAATTTTTCAGCCAACACTCAGATAGCAAAAGGTTATACTTCCCTATGCCTTTCTATGGATCAACAAACAAGTGTTCTTTCGTATCAAAATGATGGGAGTACTGGTATTTTTGCTGTTGGATTTCAAGACAAGGTAACGCTTCATGATTTTCAAAATCCCTTCAGTAGTCTTTTGCAAGCATTGGAGAAAATGAATGTTGTTTTTTTTGTCAGCATAAACCTTGGTTTCAGTTTCTATTGTGAGTTTCCTACATGTACATAATTCTGCCTGCTTGAGGAAAGTGAGAGAAAAATTCAAGCAAATAACCATCTGTTGGATTGGTTACACCGGAAGGATCACTTCACATTATTGTATATATGTCTTCATCAGGCTGGTGGTTATCATCAGGATTTGAAGCCCTCGAGTCTTGGTGATGTACTGCCATCAATAAGTAGGGTAAGTTAAATTTTAAAGTTTTTTTTCAGACATTCTTAAGTGGGTTTTGAGTCAGTTTATTGTGTCAAGTTTCTTTCAGTATTCAGTTTGGTTTTTATCTATTGACTCCATTTCCCAATGAAATAGGCACTTTTTCTACAGTGTTCTTGGCACCTCCAAGGAGCTACCATCCCCAACTAGAGCCAATGTTAGTGTCAGTATTTTCATACTTCCACCAGGGATCAAAACACATTTGCATGTGCATCTTAGGTGTCCCATTCTGAATAAATTTTTCATCATTCCATTAGGTCATGATATAAAATTTTTCCACTGGTGGTTGTCCTGATCAAATAAGCTTCCTTCTCCCTCAAAAGATCATATTGGCTGACGCATTCTCATGTATCCTTGAGCATAATAACACCTATGGAAATTCTCTGTTTACTTTGAAATCTGTAAGGTCAAAATCTCATTCAAAGTCAGGTAAAAAAGCAGTCCCATTAGGTCATTAGGGTTTTTCATTTTTCAAGGTCATTCCTTCATTCTGATGAGGCCAGCACATATATGAGAGAGATTTATTATGATCATCATGATGTATGAATTATGTTTCAAAGGTTATATTTTTAGTTTCGAGACTTTTTATCAAAATGTCATTTTGATAAAAAAAATCCACCTATGTAATTTATTTAAATTTCTCCAATTGTAATTTTATATTATAATATGTAATAAATGTAATCCCAAGCTGTCAAAGCCATTATTTCAAGCCTCAGTGAGCAAATGAAAATCCCAACTCCATGAATTCAGCAACCTGCAATGTAAAAAGTGTCAAAGAGTATCAATGATAAAAGGAAAAAGACATCAAACATTAGAAAGTGGGTTTTTCAAGTTAAATTAAATCCAAATGACTATAAATCCTATCAAACATTTCAAAAGAGCCATGGTTTCCTTTGTAATTATCAGAAGTATTCAACAAGAGAAGAGTTTTTGATTTTTTGTGAGCAATTGTGCTAAGTTTCTCGGCGTTGCGTGTTAAGAAGACTGGCGCTGTGCGTTTGAACCGACATTGCGCGCTTGTACAGTGGAATTGTGCCATTTCCAGGAGGAGACATTGTTATTTGTGAAGGCACTGCACGCTCAGACAGAGGAAATGCACATTTGGAAAAGCGTTGCGCCCTCACACAATGGCGTTGCACGCCTAGACAGTGAACTTTGTTGAGCATTCAAGCCATTCAAATAAGTTCAAAACTACTTCAAATTTCTCTTATAATCCTCCAACCACTTCTAACTAGGAAAAACATATCATAAGCCTTGTTTCTAAGCTATTTGGTCACTCTTGAATGAATTGAAGTGGAACCCTAAATGAAACCCTAATTTCAGTTTGTGATCACTGTCTATACACTTGTTTCATCCTCCTAAATAAAATATCAGTCATAGACAGGGTAATTTCACTGATCTAGGGTTTTCATTGATTTAGTTTGCCCCTTCACTCATTCCCTTCACCTTTCAAGCTAGCCATCTCATCCCCTTCCCCTCATCTCATTTCACTTGTACCCTAGGGTTTCATAAGTCAAAGTTTAGAGATGTCATAAGAAGAAGATAGTGGCATTGTTGGGACACAAATGCCAAGAAGAAATGACCATAAGGAAGGGAAAATAAACAAGTTTGAACCCATCACTACAAGAGAACTTATGTCCTCTCATCTCACTGGTCTTGCTTTAAGCATGTGGGCTGCTTTGAGTTCTGTGAGAGAGTGCAACAAATTCAAAATCACCTGGGGTTAACAAGATTGTTCATCACTAATCTACATGACAAACAAGTCGCTCTTGTTGGGGTCACTTTTGGTATGTCCACCAATCCTATTGCATCTGCTACAGGGATCCCTAGTATGGGAGAGAGGTGGTTTAAACAAGAAAACTTGGATATGAGCTATTATGAACCACACCTCAAACCTAGGTACAAGGATCACAAGAAGTCAATTTTCCCTTTCTCTCATCTCCTTGACCGGTATGTTCCAAGGATGAGGATAGAGCCACTAGTGCAGTGATCAGAGGTAGGAAAGGCCAAGGCCTTGCTGGAGGAGACCTTAGGCATATTTGATGAGAGTGATTATGAGGAATATTAGCATCCTAGATGGAGACTGAGGAAAATTGGGCTAAAGAGGGCTTTAGCACGGGAAAGGCAGAAAGAGGCCCAATTGGCAGAGCAGCTTACTCCAAATGAGTTGCTTGCCATAGAGATTAGTAGAGACAGAGATTCTTGTCTTGAGATAGCAATTTTGCATCTGGAGGGCTTGCTAGAGAAGGTAAAGAAATACGTTGATATTCAGAGGAAGATGGCAAAACACTATGCCATGAGAAACAGGATTGCAAGGGCCAAGCTCAAACGAGCCCATGCAAAGATTCAAGCTTTGACCGAGCCAAAGAAGAAGAAGAAGTTGAAAATTCTTGTTGAGGTGTCTCTCCATGCCTCTAACCCCTAAATCCACAAGCAAATTCACAATTTTGGCACATGTGGCATTCTTGTGAAAATTTTGATTTTTGGACAGTTTAGAACGTGCAGCACTGTTGGCGTTATGCTCTTTTTTGGACATCCAATTGAAAAATGATCAGCATCCTTAAGTTCATAATTATGATTACAACAACCTCAACAAGTTTCAGGAAATTTGGAGCAAAAATGGTCCCTCAAAGAGGCAAAAAACCATCAAAACATCATGTTTCTACCCTCTTTTTGACCCTGGCATTGTGCGTTTACTAGTATTGGGAGAACAGCTTTTTGACAGGGCATATGGAACCATTTTGGAAATTGAAAGCATATTTGGAAACTAGACTCAGATACCTTTCCAATGAGCTATTATGGAGCTTATTTGGACAAGGGAAAGGCCTCCAAAAGTGGATTACAAAATAGGTCAATTTTTCTGTCATGGCGCTGCGCGTTGACCAGGAGATTTACTTTTTTACCAATTTCATCAAATTTTGAAGTTTCACTTCTGTTTTAATTTTTACTTGGGTAAATGAAAAATTTACCAGTGTAAATGTTATATTTTACTTTTACCTAAGGTAGATACATTAGGTAAATCATTAGTTGAAGTCAAATGTATCTGTTCTTAAATATAGGAATGAGTCACTTTCCTCATCCTAGACTTTAGCTTTCAGTTCAGCTTTTGATGTAACAACTCACTCACCTCATGGATTCGACCCCTGAGGATAAGAGGAAGTGGTTTTGAGGTCTATAAGGTGTATTTTTTATTCATTGTAATGGTTGGCATCGGTTTGAAAGATTGTATTGATCAAGTATCATCTTGGCTTGGACATTAATGGAAAATTGCAGCTATTTTCTTGGGATCCATGTGGTATGATTTTTAGACATATTTTCTTCTCTGTTATCAATCTGTTTGAATGTATTGTTAATTCATAAACCATTACATGTCTATAATATACTAGATTTCAAGTTTGAAAGGCAGAATCCATATTTATTTATGCTATGTTTTGGGAAATTTAGTATAATGTGTTCATTCTCCTCAGTTTAGGGAAAATACATTCCAAATGATTTCCCTAGATCCTCACCAGTCTATACATCTCATTTAATTCACTTTTTAATGTTAAACCTTTTACCCACCTTGCCCCATCAAACAGACTACAATTTCATCCCCTTGGCCCTGATCTATTCCCCTCGACCTAATCCCCGCTCAGTGATCCCAACCCTAAAATCAAAATCAAAACCCCCTGTATTCCTTAGCTAGCCTAAAATATTTTTCATCCAGCCCTCTTGGCTGTGATTTTTGTGGAGATATCCCTCTCTGACTTGGTAGGGCTAGATACCAAGTCTAAAGTTTTGTTTGAGGCTACCTCGGGATTGCCTTCTTCAACCTGAGGTTCAATCTGAGTGATAACAACATATTTGACAAGTATGCTTTCACATGTTCGAATTGGGGTGATGGGACTCACCACTACATGACCACTTAATTGACCTCCTCTAAAACTGGAAACAAAACCCTGTTTTTTAGGCAAACTGGTCTTCTTCCACGAATGCTTTGGCTGCTAATTTATCTTCATTTTGTGGTCTTTAAGTGTTGAATAACTGCTTGTCATAGTATTTAACACTTAGATAATATTCAGTTGTCCAAAGATGCTCCAAAACCTACTAAAAAATCTCACACACAGTACGCTACAAAAGTAAGGCAGTTTCGTAGCGTACTTTTGTAGCGCTGCAAAAATGCCATTCACCCTCAATATTTTTTATTCTTTCCTTTGGTATGGTCTTCATCATCCTTAGACACATCTCCCATGCAAATTTCACCTTCTGAAAACTCCTAAAACTGGTTCAAAAACGAAAAATAAAAGCTACAGCAATTTCGTAGCGTTTTGTTGTCCTTCAAACCCAGGCACGCTACGAAAATGTTGAAAAGTGCTGAAATTCCAGGTTTTTCTGTAATTTGAAAAATGAACCTTCTAAGTGCCAAAACCTTGTTTTTAACAAATCATTAGCCTTAAAATCTATAAACTAGCTCACCTTATGATCCTTGAGGCATTTCTTCCTCATTTATGATGGGTTGAGCTATTGGCTCTTCAAGCACTATCATTTTAAGGCCTTTTTTCTCTAACTCTTCATGAATTAGTTCAAGCTGCTCCTAGAGGTCCTTAACCTGATCTTTCAACTTTCTATTGGTGGCTTTCAAATGTGTGTTCATCCTCCTGACATGTTTGGCCTCTTTCCTCACTGGAATGGTCCATTTGATAAGTTGTTGTGTATTATCCAAAGTCTTGGAAACAGTGTCAACCTGTACTTCCCAAATTGCCTTCATCTTTTCAAACTGAATCTTCTCTACACTGTGTTTCCTTGCTTCTCTTTTCATAACAGCAATTTCATGATTGGCCAATTTCAATTGTTCTTCAAGGAGTTGTAACTCTGTTTTTTCCATCATCTTCTCTTTTCCTTTCTTTGATTTGTTAATTGTATCTTTCTCTGCAGGTGATGAAAGGTCAATGATCTCTTGTGGTGGCTGAACCGTGTTAGTAGGTGGTTGAACCTCTTTACTGCTCTCTAATAGCTTCCTAGCATGCCTTTTCACAGGATTTCTTTCTTGGAACATAAAACCTGCATATTCTCCCTCAAATTCTAATTTCTTTGCAGATTTAGCCTTTTTTAACTTTTGTCCACCTTCCTCTATGTCCTCAGCCTGGACTATAGGGGTTTCTTCTATGTAAATGGCATGTAAGATATCTTCTTGATTTCCTTTAGCTACTGCTCTGTCTTTTACAGCCATTTTTGTCTCTTCTAAGGCCACTGTTTGGCTCCTTGTCATCCTTTTTGTTCCTTGTTTACTCACATCTTATTTTTGTTTTTGCAGGTTTGACCACTTTTGATTTATGTTTTTCAAGTGGGACATTTGGTGTGTCAAAACTCTACAATTGCTCTGGCTCCATCATAATTGGCTCACTTGGTTCTACTCTTGTAGGTTCACTTGGTTCTACTACCAATGGTTCACTCTATTCTGCTACTAATGGTGATGGAACTTTCTTAGGTTTTAGAGTTCTTGAAGGACTAAGACCATCCAACTCAAAACCACTAACAAATAAAAATGAGGACCAGTCTCTGCCTAACCTTTGAAGTTCATCTAAAACCATTAGCTTCATTAAACCATGATGAAAAAATGAAGTCTCACTCCCTTCAGACTTTTCTTGGACCTTATCTGCCATTTTTGACAAACTTCTATATAAATAGAAAGGCAGATCAAGGGAAATATTACCAATAAAGTGCAGAAGTAACTTGAAATGATATGAGTAGATTTTTTGGTATCTTCCTTCACAAGTAAAGTATTTTTGGATGATGAGCAGCAATTTTGAGTAGTTGTCCTTTATGCAGCTCCTTGGAATGGCATTGGTGAGATCCATTTCACTGTTTTCAGGCTTCATGAATTCTTTGCACTGCTCCATGTTAAACTTGAAACCTTTGAACCACTTCTCCTGTCCTCTAGGAATCCCTGTAGTATCTGCAATAATCTCTCGTGTGTTGGATAGATTGAGCATGTGCACTTTGGTGGTTGTTCCACTGAAATTCAAAGTAAACTCTTTGGAAACCTGTGTATGGCAGCCTTGTAATTTCTCACAAAATTGTAAGCAACCTATCCTTCTGAAGACTTCCACTGCTGTTGGGTCTTCAATGATCAAATTCATATCTGTTAGTTCATATCTGAGACATTGGCCACCCCTATTTTTTCTTCTTTTTTCTCCCATGGTTTCTTTAATGTCTTCACAACCTCACTTGATTATTTGTAGCCTCGCTTAATAGTTCTCAATGTAAACCTTTGAAAACACCAGCCACAGCTTTGTCTTAGTGAAATAGCTCTCTAGAGCTCAATATCATGCAAGAAGGAATGAGAAATGAGAAATGACTAAATTAGGAAAGGTTTTTTTAAGTTTTGATGTCTTCTCATGACCCAATGATGACTCATACATACCTAAACTGATCATGATGACTTCAGACCTAAGCATGTACCTTGATTTTATCCCTCGATGACTCGAATGGCATCTAACTTACCCTTTCCCAACAATTTTCTGACACCTAACAGCTAATCTGACAACACAGAGAGGAAATCGCGCTTTCGTAGCATATATAGTGTGAATTTGGTTGTTTTCGCTACGGAACTATCAGCATTTTCATAGCGAAAAGTGACTTTTCACAGTGTATTTCGCTACGAAACTGTGGTTTCTTGACTAAAATGGAATTTTCGGTACAAAAACCTTGGAAATTGAAATCAATCAGAAAATAATGAGTGATGTGACATGAGGGGGTTTGAAAATGAGTGGGTTTAGACCTTAGGGTAAACCTAAACAAGAAAAATTTAATATTTCCCTTGACCAAGCATATAAAAAATGAATCCTACAACCCTATTTTTGACATATGAACCTAATTTAACCTTGTCAAATGATGCTTCATTTTTTTTTGGGTGATAACATGTCCTTTGAGTGCTAAAATCTAGAGTTGGATATTCATATGGTTTTATACCTTGAAACACTCAATTTGATCGAATCTCCCATCTTCTTTCTAAAAATAGAAAAAACTGCTACAAAGCTGCTGACACGTGTATAATATCAATTACCCAAAGTTGAATCTAAGAAACGATATATTTTGCCTAAGCATATACGTTACTACAAACTTCAAAAGCTAACTGCAAATGAATTGGCATTGCTTTTGCTTCGACATCAACCATAATGCATCAACCCAACCACCAAACTATGTTAAAATACTTAGGTCCTCAACTTCAAGCTTTCATGACATGTTGAACATCAGTGATTTCCAGCCATTCTCCAGAGAATTTGAGCATATCATATTAGAATATTCCTGATTATTTTTTTAACATTGTGTTGGCCCTAGATAAAGCCAACAGAATATTTCTCTTGAATTGAAACATCATATTGTGCTATTACCCGATCTGACAGATCATTCTGCGAAAAGATTCCAATTTGCACTGATCAAATTCAATGATCTTAAATTGTTCATTTGATTTATCGTTCCCTGATGCCGAGCTTGGTTTTTGTTTTGAGGTTTTCCCCACTCAACTTTGACATCAATTTGTATGTTTTGACTTCATCATATTGATTAAATGGCCTCGAGCTGCAATGACAATTTCAACCCCTTTTGAAAAATCTGGCACTGGTGGGCTTTTGGGAGCACTTGCATATATCCACGCATTTTTATCTTTGAGAATACTCTAATTTTAGTTGTCCTTCTTGTTGGAGATGGACCTAAGCTTCCAAGAGAATAGGCTTATTACCCAGAGCTAACTAAGGTTGTGCGTTAATTGTCTTTCAGATGAAGGGTGCTATCCTGGCCATAATTTTGTTCTTTTTTTTTACAAGCCTTGGCTGCATCAACGGATTTTTGGGCAACAATAAATTTATAGATTCTGATAATTCGTGGGCCTTCAATCCCAATCTCAATTCCGTGGTTGAAGATGGCTCCCACTTGGAAAAATATGATTTGCAACGTTGTGCTTAAGAAATAAGCCCCTGGAGCAACTCGTCGAAGAATAATACCACGAAAGGTCAAATTTATGGCTCATGGTGCTTGCAATGAGGTGTTGTGCTTTTCCAGCAAACTCGAAAGAAAATTTCGGAGGGCCCAGTAGATGGTAAGTTGTATTGTGATGGGGAGGGGGGGGTGTGAGATTTTCTAGGGACGACACGTAGGTGTAAAAGTGGAGACCGAAACCATTTATTTCGGACCCCCCAAACAGTAAATTTTGAATGGTGAAGGGGGGGTGCAAAAATAATATTGGCTAATAGGTGCAAAGCGGAGGTTTAATATGGGCAAAGAGATGACAGAGCTTTCTATGATGAGACGAGATGATGAATGGAAGGAACTAGGATTATATCATAAGTGTAATGCAATGTGCGGGAGGTAAGGAGTTTCACCTAAGGTTTTATAATTTTTCAAAACATTTCTTCCATGCGACAGTAAAAGGATTTCCAAACCTAAGAGAAAAAATTATTTGTCCTTTTGACCAGTAGTACCCACTAGGAAATAAATGGAGCATTATTTTCATGAAAAATCTGAAGAAAAATAATTATTCGCCTTGAAATCCTATAGATTATAGGATACTAACAGACTCCAAAAATATTTCCCTACGACTATCAATCAAAGGTTATATAAAGTGGGGGGATGGGAGGGATCCATTGAGTTAAAATCAGGTCAGTTCTTTCCTTGAAAAGGTGAACCATATCACTTTGAAAGGATGTGTGTTCCTCCATGAAAAATATTTTAAAGCAAGAGGGCTTCATAATTCCAAAAAGATATACCTTTAATGATAAATGAAATTCACTAAAATAGATAGAGTAAATATTTTCCATGTATGCCAACCATTGTTGGATGAGGAAAAGGCCTTCAACATAATAATGGCAGCATCACCAAAATCAAACCAGAACTGAAAGAAAAATTAAAATAACTCCAAAATGAAGTGAAAAAGAAATCAACAAAATCAAAAAATGTAAAAATGAAGAAAGAAAAAACTGAAAGAAAAATCCCAAATTTAAAGAACAAACCCCAACAAGATTAACTATAAAATGACTCAAAAAATGAATAAAAGAATAAAACCATATGTGTTTACGTCTTATGTTGAGAATCTAGTAAATTTTATCTTATGGAATTATAAGCGATTATGCTTCTGAACAGTAAGGTGAATAGCAGTTATGTGGTGAAATTAAACCAAATGAGAAGTCTCTTCCTCCTGCAAATTTTCTTGTTTCAAAGAAAATTCTACGTAAAAGCAATCTTAAACAATTTTATGATAAAAGCATTGCGTAAGAAACAAGTAAAAATTCCAAGGACTCCCCAATTCAGTTGTTTCGATTAAAAAAATTAACTGTTGTTCCAAAATTCAGAGGAAAACAACAAAGAGAATGAGCTCCAAATCTGAGTTGGTAGAAGTACAAAATAATTTTGGGAGACCTGCAAAACAGATATTAATATCAACAAAACTAAAACAAAATTGAAATAAAAATGAAGAAAATAAAAGGATGAAAAATGGGCATATGAAGCTTACCATTGGTGAATTTTGTTTAATTTTACCTGAGAGATATAATTTTCCCAAACAAAATATAACTTCTTCTTTTGATTAGAATTAAAAACATAAAGAAGTTTCTTTCAATGTAGTTTTCGTTGGCCCAAAATCATAATTTATTCAATCAAAATTAAAGCAAGTAGTACTTAGAAGAAAACAATGATTCATGTTCAAGGAATCGGAAGTGGACTAAATCTAATAAAAAATGAGAATGATAATGTGCTTTTGCAATGATGATTGTTCTCTTTATATTTCAAGTTTCAAATTTACTCCAAAAATCACAAGAATCAAAATCAAGACCTAAAGAATGTAATGCATATGTGTAGATGTAGAGGTCTTGAAATTTTTCATAATAATTATAGAGTGATATATCAAAAACTCAATTATAAGAGAAATCAAACATGAATTAACCATGATCCATTAATTTTTAATATTCCAAATTCCTTACCAATTGTTGCATTACCATAGTGGTTGCTCAAGAGTGCCTTTTTCTTTGCCTTGTCAACCTTCTTCATTTATTCCATAAGAACTTAAACCTATCTTATATTACTTTAAGTGAAAAGATGTCAGATCACGAGAGTTTTTCAACATTGGATTTCAGAGTCCAAATATTGGGAATGGATTTGAAATAAACTTACAATATTCCAATGTCCCGAAATAGGGAGGCCTGATATAGATACTACGAGGTACAAAAGCTCCGATATAAATATTTTATTATATAAAAGTTTTTTCGGAAGTTGATTTCTTGTAATTTCTGATAGAAATATTTAAATATAAAAGAAAAGGTTTATCGGAAAACTAAATTTTGGCAAGATAACATCTCGTAACAATTTTAAAAGAGGTCACAATCATTAAAGACGCCAATAAATGATGTACCAAAGCTAAGTGCTCTATTAAACAAGGTTTCCAAGAAAAACGTTCAATGAACAAAACTCTGATAAACAAAGACCTTGCTTCATAACTTTTTTGGCAAAACAAATATTCAGAAGTTTAAATAGAATTTCACGTCCGATATAAGAAGTCTCGATATGGAAATATTTAATATTAAAGGGGAGAAAGATCTCGGAAAAAAAGTGTTTTGTGAATAAAACTTATAATATTAATCATGCCCGATAACAAGTTCTTTTTAAATGTATAATGTGAAAACATTTCCTTTTCATTACATGAAACATTCACATATCGGAGGTAAATAATTTCGTAAGAATTTATAAATTAGTTCTAATGAATTTCATTCTGATAATGAGATAACCTAAAGTCTTGTAAAAATGATTGCAAGAGCACTTACATTTGTCTCTAAAATAAACTTCTGAGGAAAGGAGTCTGAAATTTGATGAATATGAGAATAAATCGAGTATCAAAGATATTGAAAACCATTATGAAACTGAAATCGACTTACAAAACTTTGAGACCACAAAGTTCCAGTGAAGGCAACGAAATAGGGGTCATTTCCTTTACTAAGTGTAATTGATCCAGGTGGATATTTGTGGCCACCTACCTATTCCACTTGGGGCCCCACCATTGTTTCTTTCAATTTTTCATTTTCCTTAATTGTAGCATAGTTTACTATTTTTCGCAGTTTTTCGGGTTTTGAACTTCCGGAGCCGTTTTGAGACCCAAAACGATGTTTTTTTGGAAAAACCGAGAGCCACATGGTTTTTCCTTTGATGTTTCTCACATCAAAATTTTTATTCCTCAGATAGATCTTTATAATGAGGTATTGTGCACGTCAAAAGAATATTGTATGCCAAAGTTACGCCCTCGGGAAGATTGATGTACCAATTTACCCAAACGGGGCCCATAGTTTTGGCACTTCATCTTCTAGGGTTAGGCTTTTGGATGTTTAGGGTTTTCCATTGTTTCTCAATAATAAATAGGCCCTCAAGCCTCGTTGTAACACAGTTCAAAGGCCTGTAGCCACCACATCACTTCTCAGAGATAACCTACCAACGCCCTAGCTAGTTTGTTTCCACTCTATTTGAAAGCATATTTCACTTATTTGCTATTAATTAAATGAAGTTTTATTTCTACTGCATCTTTGATTTTATGTGTATTTATGTATTTCATTATGTTCCTGCATAAATTCAGATCAGTAACAGAAATAATAGTGAAGGAAAGGCCATGTGGATCTCGGAGAGGTAAATATCCGAATTTTTTTTAACATGCTTCCGATATAATACATACCCAAAAATCTGATAAGGTAGAGGTTCAAAATTTCGAAGAGAATAATATCCGAAGAATGAAAAGCAAAGGATTGGAATTCCAAAATTTACCAATTAGAGGATCTGATTTTTTATAGAAGAAATGAATGTGACTAAAGTGGATGAGTGCAGTGCAAAGGTTCAATTAAATCTTGCAAACGTGAGATTCAAAACGAGAAGAGATAAAATCATAGATAAAATCATTTTATAACTTGTTGTAAGATTTTTTGCAATTTCCTTTGCTTGTAGCAAATTTGAACAAGAGGGAGCCAAGCATTTCATTTTAGTTGCATCAATGAGAGGCATAATATTATTATTGACTCATATTGCTTAAATTTTTCCAAGAAAGGAAATATGAAGGGAATAAAAACTATAGAATACCCAAATTTTGATGACAAAAAAAAATACTTCCCTGAACATGTTGCATATCAGAAAGGGTTATGGTTGGTCACTTATCTTAAGTCTCCAAAATCAAGCCAATGAAGACCTACAAAAGAATCAAAACAAAAATAAGAAGTAAACTATGAAAAAGAGAAAACTAACAATAGATGAAGATGAACCTGTCAATGCATACCTGGAAGAATATTAACTGTAAGTTTCCCTCATGAATCTTCAAGTTATCACGTGTATTTTCTCAAAATTTGCATATGTTCACAATCATCTCCTTATTCAATCTAAATTAACCTCTAAATAATGATCTATTGATTTTCATCTACTTCATAATAACATTGATGGTCCATAGTGGGAAAAGTGACATATCGAAATGCTTAAAATTTGAATTTCTCAAGAGTGCTTAATTGTAAAGATTCTTTGGAACTTCACCCTTCCTTATTTTCTTTGCAAAAGTTAGCAATGTGATGAAGTTTTACCAAGAAGAATAAGCAAGCACAACATAAGCATAATTTAAGCAATCATATTTTTTGAACACTCTTTGTTAGAGAATGAAGAATATGCAAGGGAGCATAATAGGCTCATTAGACGCTTATTAAAAAATATGCAATAATGAAATAAATACAAACAGAAAAGGAAAAACCAAATTAATATATTCATAATCCTAACTACAAGAAATAGAAGCAATATTAGGTATAGTTGTACTTCCAATGTAACCATTCTCTCATTTTAACTCCTGCATGTATGTACAAGTAACACATTAGTAACAAAAATACAATTACAATTAACCCAACAGAAATAAATATAAATGCAGAATGTACATTTATTGCTAACATATTTTCAATAAGAAACTTATTTACAATCATCTTCTCTAGAAATGTCCCTTTCAACAGAATTTCAACTGGATCATAGAAATTTGGATGGATTTCCATTAATGATTGGAAGAGGTTCAAAAGAAAAGACAATATGCCAGATTGTAAAAATGAACTTTTAGATACAATGGCCTGCATTAAATTGTAAGTCATATGTATATATGTTAAATTATTAAAATCTTATGTGTAGGAAAAATTCTCAAATGTCTTTCAAATGAGCCAACGAAATATGGATGGAAGTCAGATGCATTCAATAGAAAATTAGAATTGAATTAGATTATTGGTCATATTGTAAAGATCCACTCTCTTGTTGGTGTTGCTTTTGAGGGAAAATGAACAATTGATAAGAAATGAGCATCAATTGGAATTGGAAGAGTAATAACTCTTTATTTTCATGATTATGATTTGAAAATTCATTTTCCCATTCAGGCAATGCATCAATTGAGTGTTCAATACTGAACCGCTCAATATGCCAACATAGGATATCTAAAAATTGAAAAATGAAAAAGAAAACAAATCTGAAATAATATAAAGTGAGTGAAGGAAAAATAACAAAATCAAATCACTATTTACAGTAGTATTACAATTATTGTTACAACACAATTGGGACTGACTTGAAGTAATTCCCTCTTCACAATAATCGACCAGAATAATGCAATTAGAATTATCACCAACACCAACTTGTGAATTAGAGAGAAAATCAGAATTATGAATAGGAATGAGACATTGATTACCATAAGAATCATAGATTGGGATGGATTCTTGAACGTTTAAATCATCAGTGTGATTAAGTTTTTGAAAATGAGAGTCAATTGGAATAATTTTTGTATTGAGTTTCTCTTCATTTTCAAGTATAGTTTGATTTGGAACATGAGCATTTAATAGGGAAGGATAAAAATCAACATCCTCAATGTTAAAGCAATCATCATAAATAACTTCAGAACATTCACTAGTATTTTGTTTATTCTTATCTGATGTATCAAAACAAGAAGGAATATGGAGCACATGTTCATTAACACCGGAAGAATGACCAATAATTTTCTCTCTATCTTAATAAAAACTAATAGGAAATTCATTTTTATCAGCCTCTCTGTTTTCTGGAATAACATTAAAGAAAAGAGGGGATACATTTCTATCAGCAAAAATACCAGGATATAGGTAGAAATGAGAATCAAAAGAAATAAATTTGAAAGTATCTCTATTTGCAGATTCTTCTAAATTTTGTCCATTGCAAATTTCAGATTCCAGATCATTTATTTGGCTAATTCTGCTTTCTTGAAGAATGTTTTTTGGTTGCTCTGAATTTTGTATTTGATCAACATGAAAATATTCAAAAATTTCTGCAACAAATTGCATATTATTGAAAAATTCAATTTCTATCTGTATTTGCTAATTTATTGACTGAATTTCTAAATTAATTTCAGAGTGATTTTCATATTTCATGGCAGGTGGTTCTTCAAGTTTGTTACTGATTTATTTTTGTAGTGGTTTATCAAATTACTGCAGGCTTTTTTATAATGATTCATTAGCATGATTATCATTAATATTGTAAGAGGTTTGTACTAGATTTAAGAATTCATCATACATCGATGACGCCACTTCATCATGGTTAATATGCACCTCTATATCAAAAATTTTGATAGAATTTGAAGGAGAGTCATCAAAGCTTGCAATTGTTGCATACGGATTTGAAATGGGGGAAGAGAACAAACATATTGAAACCAATCCATTAATTCATTTTTCTAAGGGTTATCTTCAACTTTGAATCTCAAGCAAATTAATTGAAATCTAACTGTAAAATATAAGAGAGATTCATTTTCAAATCTTTGTAAATCTTCGAATTCATCACATACTTGTTCATAATCATAACCGTCAAATTTATAAAGGAATTTTGTGATAAGTTGATCCCAATTGTGAATAAAGACAACTAGAAAAGATTAACACCAGTTTCTGGCTTTTCCTGAAAATGTGAGAGTAAAATCCTGCATAAAATGGCTTCATCAATATTATGAAAAGTTGAATTTGCAAAATTTTGAATAAAAAGTAAGGCATGATCAAATTCAAAAACGTTTTTCTTACCATTAAAAGTTACCTTAGACAAGTGTCTTACTATTTCTGGTGGAGTATTGGCGAATGTGCGTCCAGAAATAAAACTCCAAATTGGAATTTTGAGATGATCCATTGTGATTAAAATAAAACTTTAAAATACAAAAATTCCAAAATAAATCAAGTCATTCATTCCCTCTTTCTAGTGCCAAAAAAATTGTAGGCTCGAAATTTCTACCTCAACATTGGAGGAAAGAAACCCAGTCAGCAACTTAAATCAACTAATTTTCCGTTTGAAATGGTGGTTCTGACTGGTTAAACTAGGTCTAGTTACCTTCTCTCTATCTTTGTTGGATTAAAGTATGTCTTTTACTTACCAATAGAGAAGATACATCAGATCAGCCCTCTTGTTGAATTCAGGAAAGAGAGTGATCCTTAAGCTGATATAGGGTTCTCCCCCTGTATGAGGGGGCTTGTAGAATGTAGAAACTAAAAATAAATGCAAATATAATCTAAAATGCAATTGCACCTAATCCTATCTCAAGTTGGGAAAAGCATAGCCCTTTCTCAACTCAAGAGCAAATGGAAAATAGGGGAAGAGGATTTTTTGTATGCTTGAATCCATTATATAATTTTCATCAATTAGAGAAGTCGTTCAATTCATTAAAGAAGAGAAACCAAAATATAAATGAAATTGAAAAAAAAAAAATTACTGCTCAACATATTCTAATCTCAATGAATTCATATTAATTTTAATCTCATTCCGCTCCTCAGAGATAGCTCCTATGAAACTTCAATAACATAAAACTAATGATAAGACATAATTGTTCAATATCAAAAGTCATTCACTATTTAGAGTAGAAAATTAAAGCCAATTAAAGCCAATTAAAGAAATTTTGGCAATGGAAAATTAGCTTACATCTCAAACAATAATGCATATGAAATGAAAGTTTATTAAATCATACCAAAATCTCATTACAAGTCTGCAGTCTTTGAGCAACTTCATCTCCTTGTAGAAATTTCCAACAACAGTTTCAAATAGCTTCTTTATCGGAACAAAAAATGCTCTTTCTCCCCACAATTCACCTCACAATACATTACAATAGTGCACATGCACAACAAGCATAAATCACAAAGCTTTCCCCTAACCTCAGATATGAAGTTTTCCTCCTACCTACATATATAATTTCTTCAATAATAATGCTACCAAAGCCTCTAGTTGCAAATCAAAGGGACCATTTCTCCTTTCTACAAACCACTATTTATAATTACAAAAATGAATTCCAAATAGGAGAGTTGTTGAAGAACAAATATGCTCCAACAATTTTCATTGGACAAATTCTTTTTCTTCTCTTGCTATAGAAATTTTATTGATTCGAATCTTCTCTTCATCATCTCTTCCATTATTCTCCTGCCAAAAATCGATCAAAAGTAAATTAAATTGAAAATTGAAATAAAAAATACCATATCTGGAAAATGGAACATCTCCAATCAAAATTCAATTAAATAAATAAATAAAAGAAAATATGAGATTTCCATTGACACTTGTAAAGATCTTATTGGTCAAAAAGAACATATTTGAATGTATCTGTACTCAACTTAGACTATGAGCAAATGAAAATGCAAAATATTAAACTCGGAAAATTAATTTTTTTTACAAATTCATAGTTTAATTTTTTGCTAAATGTTAGATTCATTTAATGAACAAATATGGTCATGCAACTATTTCAGAAATATTCTCCATGATTTTATCTATCTAACGAGTCATCTTGAGTCTCATTTGGTTAAATAGAACTCAACTTGTGAGCTTCCAAAGTTGAGATGTTAAGTTTCCCAAAATTCTCGAAAAATTTCTACCTTTACCAAAATTTTAAAAATTTAATAAAAATCTACTCTTAAGTTAAATTAACCATTATTACTTAATTATTATTAATTTAATTAAATTAAATTAATTACAAACTAATTATATAAGACTAAAACAAATTTCAATTAAAAATTTTAAATGAATTAATTATAATTATAATTAAATTATATTAAAATTAAAAATATTAAACATAATAAAAAATCATATTAAAAAATTCACATGAGAATGGTGAATAAATTAATCCAAGTGGCCTTAGATCCATTATATTTATTAGAATGGATCGAATAAAAGAATGGAGGAGTTATGTGAAGTGACGTGATGGATTTTACGAAGTGGAGAGGACATGCTTTTATAATAAAATGGAGCCGTGGGGGAGACCACCATTAAATTAAATCAACCTGACGCGTGATATCGGATATTAACCAATATCGGAATTTTTAAAATGAGTTTTTTAACACTAAACAAAAATGGCCTCATATGTAATATCGAGTTTGATTTTTTTTTGGCGGTTACCTTCTTGGAAATTTTTGAATATTGAGATTTTTATATTAGAGATATTTTATATTGAATTTTATTTCTTGAAATTTTTATATTGGGATTTTTATTTATAGGGACTCTTATAAAAAAGTAAGGGAGGAGGTGAGTGGAAGTGGGGCCTATTTGGAGTGGGACTCATCCATTATAAACTATAATCATCTGGTAATTAAGAATATGAGAAAATGCACTACTATTAATTTGCAATTTTGATATTTCGAGATTTGTAATTTTTTTTTTAAATTGGGAATTAGAATAAATTATTGAGATCTCGAAAACACATAATTTTAATTGTTCTACAATTTGGCTACGGCGATTTTGTATGACTATTAGTGAAAATGAATTAATTAGTTAAATTAACTAGGAATTAATATTTACAATCAATTACTAATTTATTTACAAAAATTAAAATAGCATACATTTTTTAACCTATATGGTAAAAATTATTGAAATTTGGATGAGCACCATTTGCAAATCGTGTAACCAAATGAGATGAAACAAATACCAATGGAAAGATAGAAAAAATTTGAACTCAATGAAGCAATAAAAATAGAAATCTGACAAAAAAAAAAATGGCAAATTTTTAGGACATTTAAGCAAAAGAAAATATTAAAAAGGTAATTTAGACAAAAATTTATGGAAATGGTCCCTATTATTTGAAATAAATAAGTCAAAAATGAGGGGGTTGAGTTTTCACTACAACAGAACCTTTAGTCAAAAATTAAAAAGTAATATAATATATCTGTCTCTCACACATGAATATTTCATATCACATACCTTGCAAATATTTACAATCCACTTATGCCATTCCTTAAGTCAATGATAAGACATGAATCCCCCCAATTTTCAATGGCATTATATGCTATCAAATTTTGTTCTCAAAGCTCATTAGTATTTTTTATCACACAATATAATATCAAAATATATTTTGTACTTTATCAATGTTACTAGTAAAATTTAACTGATGGTAATACATTCATGAAATAATGCAAAATCATGTGTTTTAAATCATGTTAGATGTCCATCAACTGCATAAGCTTTTTCCAATGATGACCCATAGCTAATAGGTGTCCTCATTGAATGGATGACTTTTTTTAGTTGGTCTAGCTCTTTTTTTTTTTTTTTAGTCCATGGAGGTTCTGCATATGTTTCATTTTCCTTGTTTGGCCACAAATGTCTCCTATCAAATTTGGTACGTGAAAGAGAAACATCTCTCCTTGAAGACAAGATGTCCTTCTCTTTGCTTGATATATGTCGAAATATGGAATATGGGACATTTTTGAAGATGTGCATATGATCTAATAGGTGAGTTATTAATAGATCCTTCCAGTAAGGGAGCTCATGAAAATATGGATTTCCTTTTCATTCTTCTTGCATGTTAACTATAACTTATTCTGGTTCTTTAATTAGATCATCCCGATCAAAAACATCCTCCCAAGATTTCGATTTAATATCTTCATACTTCTTAATCCAATCAGCTTGACCCATAATTAGGGGAAGGCCTCAATTTTGAACTTTTCCATCAAATTGATTCTTTTATCGATGTCTAAACTTATGACCTGGTGGTAGAAAATCCCTCTTGTTTGCATAAATAAATTTACGTAGATCTTTAGAATAAAACCCTTGAAATTGTTTTTCACATCTTGTACACGAAAATATCCCCTTTTTTTGAATCCCTACAATTCAATAAGTAATGTTAATAATACCAAAATAATAGTATAAATGTAAGTATGAAAGTTGGGATGAAAATAAATTATGAGTGTAAATACATAAATATTTTATATTACTAGAACAAATACCAAGTCTTGGGAAATCATGAATAGTCCAACATAACTCATGATTAATCCAACATAGCACACCATACGACATGAAGAACCTATTTGATGGAGGATGTGATATGTCATACATTCTTATACCTTTACATCGCATTTGCATCTCATCAATAAAATGTGCAAGGTAAACGTCCATTTTTTTACTTGATGTTTTCCTGGAACGATGATCGGCATAAGGTGTAATGATCCTAACTAGCCCAAGCTGATAGGAATGTTCAATGTCATTTATTTTTATGTTTTATGAACAAAATGTAAAGGAGAACAAATAAAAACTCCTAAACATGAGAATAAATCAATGCCCAGTAGCGAACGAAGAGTCAAATCGGAGCGCTCCATTAAAATCACTTGTATGTGAAACGGGGTTCAAGCTATTTGACCGGAGTCAACGGGACCAAATCTAAAAACGGACAAATACATTGAACCACTTTGAAGACCAGTGAGTTCTGAGAGAAGGATCCCATGTGAGAAAGGGGTTAATTCATTTGAGGTGGTTTAGGGTTTTGCAAACCCTAATCTTATATAAGAGAAAGACTCAAGGAGAGGTTGTTGATGATATTTCAATTTTGAGATTGCTTGAGCAACTCAAACTCTCTTGGTTGTTTAGCTAGAGAGAGAGGAATTTCCTGTTTAGGAATTCCCCTCCTTCCTTGAGGGTCTCTTGGAGGAGATTGTGCTGCATTGATCCACTATCTGTCATTTTGGCCAAGCTTCACCTTACATCTATAGCGCTGCTCCTATTTTGGGTTGAGATTTCCATGTGAGCTGCAACAAGTGGAATCAGATCTATTCAGATCTGAAGAGTTCTATTGCATCTTTTCAGTGGGGAAGTCATCTAAACCATTGGAAAGAGTGCAATAGATGTTTTGAGCTCCAGATCCCTATCTGGGCATGAGGCCAAAGTGTGCATCACTTCATCAGCGCAGTTAGCTTCAACAACTGTGCTATTTTGTAGGCAGAGTTGCAATGTTTATTTTCTAGCAGTTTGGAGGAGAGATCTCCGGTGAAAGGGCTTCTTTCCTTCATTGAGGTGATCAGTGGATTGGCCAACCAATCCATGTCATTTTTCAGATATGATCTGTTGTGTGATGAATTCTTCAGAAATTTCTGAATTTATTGTAGATCCATGGTGTAGATCTCATATCTATTCAGTGTCCTTCACTTTCAGCTGAGATCCCCAAGGGGAATGTACTTAAAAGGAATTTTTTCATATATATCCCATTTAGATCTATCCATTTGACATCTGATCTGTTATAGATCTAAAAATTAATGAAAAACTACCTCAAATTTCTGGAAATTACGCTGTCTGTTTCATTCTCTATTTCTTGTGTCATAAAGCTTGGGTTTTAGGCCTTTTCTTCAAGTGTAGATCTATATTTTCTGATGTAAGATCTTTGAATCATATTCTCAGATTTTCATACTATTATTTCTGCATAAAATCACCTAACCCTTCATAAAATACACTCTCTAAGCTTCAACAAATTTCTGCATACTCCAAGTCATGGGAAATCAGGGTTTTTAAGCCTAGTTGAGGAAGGAGGATACGGTACAGCACTTAGAAAAACGTTTTTTTTTTTGCTGAAATTTAGCATGTGAATCCCTCTTGACCTAATATAACATATCCCAGATCCATGACCCTTTTTTTTATGCAAATTTCTAAATACAGTCATTTTATGGCATGAAAAACTGATTTTCCTCACCTTTTTTAGAATAAAAGCTTATTATAGGTTTTTTCAGTACTTGGAACTGATTTTTGAGTGTTTTTAAACACATTTTATGATATTTGAAGCACACATCCCTGAAAAATGCTTTTTTCAGACATGTCTTGCTGAGAAATCCATTTTGGGAACATTACAGTGGTATCAGAGCATGATCTCTGGCACAACTTGTGAGATCAAGCTATCAGAGAAGTGAAGAAAATAAATAGAGATCATAATGATGGAGGGAATGAGATTACTCTCATCATTGTTCATATCTAAGAAGGGCCTCTCCAAAGAGGTAAATCAGAAGAGAGAAAGAAGATGCACCGAGACTCCTAGAGGGTTTCAAGGAGAAGAAAGTTGCAGTGAGACCTACAAAAGGTTTCAAGAAGGAGAGGAAGACCCATGCACTTCCTACCCTCACAAATAATATGCATTGTATAGAATAAACAAGAGCATGGCTCCACCACTTGGAAAAATGATAGAAGAGGAGATCTCCCTACTCCTTTTCCAGACCATGAAGGGTATTAAAGAATATCTCAAGGAGATTGAAAGGGTGGAGACTTGTACCAGCATTGGCACAACCTTGGAAGAGAAGCCTTCATATTCAGTAATGAAGGAAGACTACATAGTTGCAGAACAAGCTCTTGCTTCTACATCTCACCAAGGTATGATTAAAAATCTATCTATTGTCATTTCATCACATTGCATGAAGAGATCTACATCTTTGCATGTTGCTAATTTAGAGCAACATAATTGCACAGCACTGTGCCAAAGTAGTGAGGAAGAAGAGAGGAACCATTCCTCATTGGAGCATTCACATGGAAGCTTCATTCATGAAGCAATAGAGGGTGGAATGATGGATGGTAGACATATTGAAGTGAGAAACCCTTTCTCCCTTCTAGATGACCCTTTCTCAATGAGCACAGCCCTACTCAAAGAGAAAATTCTACTTGTAGTAAATACAAGGCCCCTTTGGTTTTGGGAGGCTATGCATGAGGAGAATACCTCATGGGAATAATTCATTGGAGGTGCACTTCAGCACGTCATGGAGTGAAAATTTCTTCAATAGCTTGAGGAGGATATTCCCTTCTCATAGGATCATATAGTAGATGGAGGACATCTTCGGATGGATAAAATCTCTCATGACTGTGTTCGACATTTCTTGAGCCATGCACATCATGATGGGAGGTTTTTTCCTACCACCTATTTGGATCCTCATAGGGTCAAATTGATCCTCGGGAAGATTGCATTTCAAGATCCTATGAAATGTAGGAATTTGATTTTCGATGATGGTAGCCCTCATGGGAGGAGTACCAGGATGAAGGGTGGAAGGAGACATCCACAATTGGTTGAGTGGATGTGGATGGAGAGCAAGAAGCTGGAGAGCTACTTGCAGATCTATGACACTGGGCAGCAGGAGGCTTGGCTGCGTTGGTTGCTCTTGAAAGAGTTTGGTCATCACTCTCTTTCTAAGGGTATGTGGCAGAATAATTGCATCATGGGGTAGCAAAGAGTATGGGTACATTGTGTTGACATAACATTATTCATGTTAAACACCATGTTGTCACTACATGATTTGGATGATGGGAGTATGAGGAAGCAGCAAAAGATTTTGTTGCTTGGGATGTTCTTGAGAGAGCAAGGGCATATTTGCTCTCACAGTTTTCATGATGTTGCAGGAGTAGGGGATGGCACTATCATGGTGCAAAGGGGCTACTCCTTGGCCTTAGATGTTCAAGAAGGACTTTCTTCATGAGAAGGACTTCTCGTATGTAGCAGCATTATGGGAGATGCCTTTGACATTTTGCATGTCAAAGATTGGAGCTATGTGTTGATGGGAGCCTATTTGCATAGGCCAACAGCATTGTCACTTTGGAGCTGGGATTTATTGATGGAGTATTCCCAGGATCACTTCTCATTCGATGCACTTGGTGAAAAAAGAGGAGGTGAAGAAGATGAAGTGGTAGATGGAGACATCTATTACTGTGGTGTGCTTTTCTTGACTTGGGTTTCCAAGCATGAGGAGGAGGACTTTCATGCAGCACTTGGTTCATTCCCCTTCATGGGAGTGTGCCAAACTATTATTGAGGATTCATTCATGGGTCCATGTATTTTCTTGCTTCCGACATATGGTGAGAGCTTTTGCTTACATCCTCTCACCATCCTTTGGCAATGCATTGCTCCACAAGAGGGAAAGCTATTCATTGAGCTCCATGACATACATTGGGCCAAATTATATGATGGAGACAACCATCTCTTATGTGGCCTTGGGCAAAGATGTTTTCCTTACATGTATGTTCATTTGATTTATATGATTAACGATGTGAAAAGAAACAATTTTCCATGTATTCTTCTAAAGCAGCAGTATGTAAAATTGCGCTTTGAAGACTTGGGAAACTGTTGGTACTCCCTTGCATCACATAGAACCTTCATTATTTCCTTCATGATGATGAGAGTCATGTTCTCAATTGCTGATATTTCTTTTATCTTGATGGGAGACATGATGTTGAGTGAGGCACATGGTTTGGATGTGTCCTTTTGGGAAGTAGGTTCCCACATTTTCTGCAGTACATGTTCTAATGGGAACATCGGAAGAGCTGTGGCCACCATGACCAAACACTTTTTTCTCTTGGAGGTGGGCCATGTTTGTGATGGAATACCTTATGATGATACCCTTATGTCCATCACATATGGAACATTTTGGGCTAAATGGTTTTACAGCGTTGGAGGGAGGATCTTTGCAGATCTAATCTTCATGTTGCCACTTGAGGGAAATATCCTTGCAGCCCAAGATCATCTTTCACCATACACTTGCCATAAGTGGAGAGGTGAACAACATGGGGTAGGCTATGATGCTTACCACTTGCAAATTTTTAGCCCACCTTCTTTGCTGGAGCTCAAGGTGGAAGAGATTTTCAGAAGTTTCCTTATCTGGAGGTAACTAGATTCTTATGGATGATAGCATGGGTGTGGGAGACACTCATTGGGAGAAATTTTCCCCATGCTCTTCATCACTCCTACCTTAATGAGGCCATTGAGCAACAAGAAGATCACCACTTGCACCTTCCCTTTTCTCATGATGTACACTTGCTATCTTACACTTGGAGGAAATCATTGGAGGACAGATTCATTACTTATCATTTTCAGCCGTGGTGGGGTCCATTGATGAGGCCACAATAAGAGGGAAGGAGAATTTTTGTTCTACCCTGCAGTTTCTTGAGAACAAGCAACATTTTGAAGGGGGAGGACTGTAATGATCCTAACTAGCCCAAGCTAGTAGGAATATTCAACTTCATTTTATTTTTATGTTTTATGAATAAAATGTAAAGGAGAACAAATAAAAACTCATAAACATGAGAATAAATCAATGCCCAATGTGAACAGAGTCAAATGAGAGCTTTCTCAATAAAATCCACTTGTATGTGAAACAAGTTCAAGCTATTTGACTAGGTCAACAGGACCAAATCATAAAGAAAACTAGATACATTGAACCACTTTGAAGACCCAACGCAGTTCTAGAAGAAGGATCCCATGTGAAAGGGGTTAAATCATTTGAGGTGGTTTAGGGTTTTTCACATCCTCATCTTATAAAAGGAAGGAGAAGGCTCAAGGAAAAGGTTGTTGATGATATTTCAATTTTGAGATTGCTTGAGCAACTCAAACTCTCTTAGTTGTTTAGCTAAGAGAGAAGAATTTCCTGTTTAGGAATTCCTCTTCCTTCCTTGAGGGTCTCTTGGAGGAGATTGTGCTGCATTAATCCACTATCTGGAATTTTGGCTAAGCTTCACCTCCCTTGACAGCATAAATTCTAATTAGGGCTTCACTGTTTAGAGAGCTGCAGCAAGTGGAATCAGATCTATTCATATCTGAAGAGTTCTATTGCATCTTTTGGGTGGGGAAGTTATCTAAACCATTGGCAGGAGTGCAATAGCTATTTTGAGCTTCAGATTCTCATCTTAGCATGAGGAAAAAGTGTGCATCACTTCATCAACGCAGTTAACTTCAGAAACTGTGTCATTTTGCAGGCAGAGTTGCAGTGTACATTTGTTAGCAGTTTGGAGGAGAGATCTCCAGTGAAAGGTCTCCTTTCCTTCACTGAGGTGATCTGTGGGTTGGCCAACCAATCCATGTCATATTTCAGATCTGATCTGTTGTGTGATGTATTCTTCAGAAATTTCTAAATTTTACTGCAGATCCATGGTGTAGATCTCAGATCTATTCAGTGTCTTTCACTTTCAACTAAGATCCCCAAGTGGAATGTACTTAAAAGGAATTTTTTCACATAAATCCTATTTATATCTATCCTTTTGTCCTCTGATCTGTTATAGATCTGAAATTTAATAAAAAACTGCTTCAGATTTATGAAATAATGTTGTCTGGTTCATCATCTACTTCTTGTGTCATAAAGCTTGGGTTTTAGGCCTTTTCTTCAAGTGTAGATCTGTATTTTCTAATGTAAGATCTTTGAATCATATTCTTAGCTTTTCATAATTTTATCCCTGCATAAACTCACCAAACCCTTCAGAAAATACGCTCTCTAGGCTTCAGAAAATTTCTGCATACTCCAAGTCATGGGAAATCAACAATTTTAAGCCTAGTCGGGGATGGAGGATCTGTTTAACATAGAAAAACGCATTTTTTTTTTCTGAAATTCGGCATGTGAATCCCTCTTGACCTAATATAACATATCGCAGAGCCATGACCCTTATTTTTATGCATATTTATGAATACAGTCATTTTAGGGCATGAAAAAGCTTCTTTTCCTCACCTTTTTCAGAATAAAAGCTGATTAAAGGTTGTTGTAGTACTTGGAATTGGTTTCTGAGTGTTTTTAAACACATTTTATGATAGCTTAAGCACACATCCCTGAAAAATTCATTTTTCAAGCATGTCTTGCTGAGCAATCCATTTTGGGAACATTACATAAGGTGATCCTTTATAATACTCATCCATGGGGGGTTATTGTATACCATCAAATTGACTAGAAAAACATTATAATTTGATATCATGAAAGATAATGGGCACACTCCATCAATTGCAAGACCAAACTTAATATTATCGGTGTAATATTCCTAAATTAGCATGCAGTTAATAGGAATATTCATTTTTCCTTTAAAATCTAGTTAGATGAATAAATGGGTAAGGAGACTCATAAGTTGCTTAAGTAGGAACAAAATCCCTCAAATTTGAAAGGGGATCATGATAATAACTAGATCAAACATCCTCATGCGTGAACAGGGTCTAAAATGTGTGGACAAAGTCAAGTTTGACCAAGTCAACAACATTATTATATGAGGAGCGGATCCTAAATAAAGACAGCTCAATGTGAATGAAGATAAATCTAGCTAGTAAAAATGAAGGCACCTCTAGTGTGAAAAGAGACAATGCATGAAGATCCAGTCAAGGTTGATCCAGTCAATATTGACTACATCAAACAGCGCTGTAAAAAGATGAGGAAGACTAATGGAGACAACGTCATTTTGGTTGAGGAATATTTGCATGGAAGCAACCTCATAATTGGGTGGGACCCTTAGTGAGGAGGCTCGTCAAATATATAATGGAGGGAATGGCAATGATATGGGGCATGATTGAAGATTATATTTTATGTGGTTTTTTTAGACTTCTTGCATTCTTTGGTTGTTTAGCTAAGTTTGTTGCATTGTTTAGTGCAAGGGTTTTCTCATGCAGGAATTCTCTACTCTTTCTTGGAGATATTATTTAAGAGATCTAAGAGGATATTTTTGAGCTGCATTTTCCACTATCAGGCACTTGGCCAAGTATTCACCTACAGCTACAGCGCAGTCCTTGGAGAAACTGTGTTATTTTCAGGGTGTTGCAGTGGAAGGGGATAAAGTTTTTCCTGGAAAGCTAGTAGGAGAGTCTATATCCATTTCTTTGCATGTTCAGCCATTTTTATGTAGAGTTTCAGCCATACAACGTGATTCATCCATAGATCTGCAGGAGGAAATTTCATGTATATAATTTTTGTCAAGAAACCCTTGTCGGGTCATCTTGGATCTATGTAAAAGAGACTATATCTATGTTTTTGAGCATTATTGATTAATATATGAGCAGATATGTTTTGTATCCATATTTCTGAGTATAACCCTTGATAAACTGCGCAGTTATTTGCTTTAGTATTTCTGTGTTGCAGTAGTCTTGGGGTTTCATCAATTTTGAGTTGTTTTGAGCATTGGAGGTCTATTTAACTGGGCTATAATGATCTGTTTCTGATTTCCTCTTGGATTTGGTTGTAATAATGTCAGATCTAATGGATCCATGGAATGCATTTTTCTTTTGATGCTTATATTTCTGAAAAATGCATTTTCTGTGCAAGTATTGTTGATTTTCCCATTTTGGGATACTACAGTGGTATCAGAGCCTTAATCTTGGCTCAGCCTGTGTTCTTCAACCATTATGGATTCTTCTCATGGGCAGGAGAAGATATGCAAGAGAGATCAAATCAAACCCTTATTTTCTGGAGGGAATAGGTTCTCAAAACTTCTCTGTCAAACTCTGTCGGGTATAAACAAAGACATCAAAGAAATGAGGAGGGAAAAGCATGGAAGTCCCTCAACAAGAAGGGTACATGAGGAAAGATCTAGTTCCTCATCTTATGGGTATGAGAATTCATCTATGCCATTAGATCTAAAACACTCTACTAGCCATATGTTCATGTCAAATAAGATGGATAAAGGAGATATGCCAAAGAAAGAGACTCTTGGTGATTATTTGCAAGAGTATCAAGCTCAATCTAAGGGGTTCAAATATCACTTGAACTTCCAAGGGTTCTGCAAGATCAAATAAGAGATAGGCACAAGGAGAAAGCAGCATGGTGTGGGTAGATTCTTTCTATCTACTTTTGATGGATCACCTAAATGTCCAGCTAGGGTTTGGGTGAAGGAGCTAGACACCTATGTGCAACATCATCAAGTTTCAGAAAAGGAAGCCATCAAAGTAGCAGCGTTGCATCTTGAGGGTAAGGCTTATACTTGGTGGTTGTTTGAATCTTTTTTCTTAAAGAATTCAAATACATCTACTTATGCAAGGTTCATTAGAAGAATAGTGGAAAGGTTTTATGAAAAATTTTATGCAACACCTTCTATGGAGTCTATCAAAATCAAACAAAAATTTTGCATGAGTTGGGAGGTTCTATAAATCCAACTCCATTTCAGAAAACCATTGAAGTGGATGAAAACTTGAATGATACATTGCTAGAGGAAATATCCCCATTAAATGATGGGCTTTCTTCTCAAGAGAAAGACATGGAGATTCCTCCTTCAAGGGAAGACCAATATCTAAGGTCTTTTCTTGTTGATGAGGCATTTTCAACTATTGATGACGAGGAAGAGAAGGCTAGAGATAACAACACAGTTATATCAAGAGCACATCCAGTACCTCATGAAGAGGAGGGTGGAGAACTTGCTCCAAGGAGAGAAACTCTTGCACTCTTGCAAGGAGTTCCCAAGAATCTCACATATGGATATCATGGCACAATCCATAAGCAGCATGTGCCATCCTTATAAAATGATGAGATCTTGAAGATAGAAGAATATAAAGGGGAGGACAAGCATCATATGATGAGGAGCATACATCCCTCTTTATTTCAAAAGGTTGATACACAAAGAAGGCAGAAGGACCTATGCAATGAAGGCGAGGACAAATCTATCCACCCACATATACATCCTGCACTATGGATTGATGTCTCTTTGCATGGAGGCATTCCACCAGGGAGACCCCCTGATTAGAGGAAAACTAAAGAGTTCTCTCAACTATGGGCAACATTTTCATATTTGGCTAAGGAGGGAGCTTTGAGAGGAGCTAGCACAGCATAGAGAATCTTCCATGGGTTCAAAGAGGAGGTAAGCAATTTTTTGAAATTTACATTCCTATCTCCCACTCATCTATTTTCGCTGAAAAAGGAGGGTTCAGAAGTCTATGGTAACCTGGATGTGATGTCCAATGGCCACTTCATATCTTTGGGGAAGCCAATGATATTCTCACACATAAAGAATATTTCTGAACATGACAAGAGGATATCAACACTCTTGCATGCATGGTCCAAATTAAGGAAGTTTTGGAAAGCAAAAACTCTCCAAAGGGAGGTTGATTTCCATCTACTTAAATCCTGTCTTGAGCAAGATCAGCTGTAAGAAGGGCAGCAAAATAGAGTTTTTAGTACTCCAACATGTGACTTTGGGATAAAAAATTTCAAAGAGGAGAGCCATGTTATGACAGGGGCCACATTTCAAATTTCTACAGTGTTGTCTATGTTGGGGAGCCCAGATCCTTATTGGGAGTCCCAAATCTTGATGGAATATTCCAAGGACCTCTTCACATGTAATGTTCTTGATGGGCAAGTGATGGATGGGAGGTGTAAAGTAGTTGATGGAATCATTTATTTTCACGATCAAATCTATTTTGCTAGAGACTCTAAGCTTAAGGATGCACTACTTAATGCAACCTATGAGATCTTGCTTTCAAAACCCACTGGTTTCATTAGAGCATATCATACTATCTTAGATGGATTCATGTGGGAAAAATTCAAAGAGGAGATGCACTCTCATATGAGAAATTGCATGGATCATTTACTAGTTGAGGAGGAACATAGCTCTTGGGAAGAGTTATCATCATCACCTCCTCATTAATTGGGTGTGAGAGGGAGCTCATCCATGAGCTACCTCGCTGATTTAAATCAAGTATATGGTAATACTTGTATTTTTGAACATCATGATGTATCTACTATATTCTTATATTTTCCTAAAACTCATGGACAAGGCTTTGCTCCAAGAGGGGGCAGTTTTTCTTGTGGGCTTCATGGGCTACTTGGGGCCATGAGAAATGGATATGTTGACCATCCCCTAAAATATTTTGGGGAGATGTTGTATTCTTCATGGTGTGCTTCATCAGCACCAATTATCATACACCTTCTCCAAGCATACAATCAGGATGGGACAACAAACAAGTGGTGGGATAAACACTTGTTATATCATATCCTATGACAGTTAGGAGTAAAACTGCGCTGGTTGCACATGAGGGACCATTGTGCTTCTCCTTTATTGCATATGGTAGCTAGCATGACCGTAATTATAATTCCATATGTTGAAGATGTTCTTATCTCTATTGGGAACATGGTTGGAGGAAAGACACATTGGTTGGATGTGTCCTTGGGGAGAGAAATTTCCCACACTTTTTGCACTACATGTTTCAAAGGGAACATGGAAGATTATATGGCCACTATAGTAGATCACTTGTTTCTTTATGAGGTGGGCCATATGATTGTTGGGAGCACTTGGGATATGCTTCTCATGAGCATTTGGGAGGATTTTTTCTATGAATTACCAAGCTGGGAGGTGATTCATTTCATTTGGATGATAGCATGGAGGTGGGAGCTTTTCAGTGACGATGGAATTCCCCATGATTGTCATCACTTCTATCTTGAGGAGGCCATGGATCAACAAGAATGTTTCCATATATACCTTCCATTCTTTCATGATGAGAGCCATTTGGTTGATCTACCAAAGGCCAACTTACACACTTGGGAGGAACCATTGGGAGATAGAATTGTTGCGGACTAAATGAAGCAATGATGGAGACTATTTGATATGAAGGTCCCAAGAGGAGGAGGGGAGATTTTGTAGAACCCTTGCAGTTGCTTGAGGACAAGCAACATTTGGGAGGAGAAGACTGTAATATTCCTAAATTAGCATGCAGCTATTAGGAATATTAATTTTGCCTTTAAAATCTAGTTAGATGAATAAATGGGTAAGGAGGCTCATAAGTTTCTTAAGTAGGAATAAAATCCCTCATAATGTGAAAAGGGATCATGATAATAACTAGATCAAACATCCTCATGTGTGAACAGGGTATAAAATGTGTGGACAAAGTCAAGTTTGACCAAGTCAACAACATTATTATATGAGGAGTGGATCCTAAATAAAGACAGCTCAATGTGAATGAAGATCAATTTAGCCAGTCAAAATGAAGACACCTTGAGTGTGAAAAGAGAGAATGCATGAAGATCCAGTCAATATTGACTAAATCAAACAACGTTGTAAAAATATGAGGAAGACTAATGGAGACAACATAATTTTGGTTGAGGAATCTTTGCATGGAAGCAACCTCATAATTGGGTGGGACCCTTAGTGAGGAGGCTCATCAACTATATAATGGAGGTAATGGAAACGATATGGGGCATGATTGAATATTATATTTTATGTGGTTTGTTTATACTTCTTGCATTCTTTGGCTGTTTAGCTAAGTTTGCTGCACTGTTTAGTGCAAGGGTTTTCTCATGCAGAAATTCCCTACTCTTTCTTGGAGATCTTGTTTAAGAGATCTAAGAGGAGCTTTCTAAGCTACATTTTCCACTATCAGGCACTTGTCCAAGTATTCACCTACAGCTATAGTGTAGTCCTTGGAGAAACTGTGTTATTTTCAGGGTGTTGCAGTGGAAGGGGATAAAGTCCCACTTTTATGAGCTATTTTCCCAAGAGGAGGATCGACCTTTTTCCTGGAGAGCTAGTAGGAGAGTCTATAGCCATTTATTTGCATGTTTATCCATTTTTATGCAGAGCTCCATCCATAAAGAGTGATTCGGCCATAGATCTGCAGCAGGAAATTTCATGTATATCATTTTTGTCAAGAAACCCTTCTCGGGTCATCTTGGATCTATGTAAAAGGGACTAGATCTTTGTTTTTGAGCTTATTTGATTAATACATGAGCAGGTCTATTTTGTCTCTATATTTTTAAGTATGAACCCTCCAATAACTACGTTTTCTCTTTCTTAGTAATTTCTGTTTGCAGTAGTCTTGGGGTTTCAGTGTTTTTGGGTTGTTTTAAGCATGGGAGGCTTGTTTAACTAGAAAAAAGTCATTTGTTCCTAATTTCCTTTCATATACAGTTGTAATAATGTTAGATATAATGGATCCATGGGCTGAATTTTTCTGTTAATGCTTATATTTCTGAAAAATGCGTTTTTCATGCATGTATTTCTGATTTTCCCATTTTGGGATATTACAGTGGGGTTCATCTTTGAGCCTTTGAATTTTCTTCGCCATTTTTCCTCTATCTCGTTTCATTTGGAGTCGACTATAATTTTCATGAATCTCTCTTTACTCTCGTTTCTTTCCATTTTATTCCATCAAATTTTCAAGTGACTTGCAATGAAACATTTGTTGAAGCTAATATAATTGGCATGTGACGTAAAACCTTCTTTGGAATGGTAGGACCTTGTACATCAATACGATATCTCTTATGTTTTCATACGTGGCATTATACCCTGTCTTTATATTCATTTCGTATAAAATGAAATCATTTTTACATGAATTAATTTTCTTATATTCAATCCCCAACTCAGCCAACAATTGGCGTGCTTCTTTGCAAGTTGATGGCAACACATTTTCTTCAAGGAATATTTTAGTTTTTAATGCCTTGTAAGATTACCCGAGATTAAATAAATGAATGTATGACTTATGATGAATATTTTTGATATGTCAACCTATACTAGGACTATTTATATGCAAAATATGGTTTTAAAATCCCCTTAAATAAATATAAACAAAGTTGATTAATGTTTAATAATTATGTACACCAATTGACAATGCAAAGTAAGAAATAGATTTCAAATCACTTAAGTAGAGTAGTGAGTCCTTTATTTGAACAACCAAATAGTGTCTTGATTTCTAATAATATTAATGTGCATGCAAGTTTTGAGGTTCTACTTGCACCTGATCCGAACACGAGTGTCTTAGCTGCTTTCTTGATTGAATATTTCAAGTTGTAATCATCAAGATTACGTTGGAGGTAATCATCCCTTCTATCATCACTATTGTCAACCATATGATCATTATCATTATCATTGTTTCCATCCCCAAAGAAACTTGTAAGAATTTCATTCAATCCTTCTTTTTGCATTGAATTTTCACTATCATCATCATCATTAAGGATAGGTGGAATGTCATCAATGTATGCTAATCTCATTAGCTTTTCAAATTTTTGAGCTGGTAGTGTTCTCTTCAATTTTGCACTTTTCACCCTAGTATGGTTTAAAGGATGGTTTGGATCATCTCGTCCAAATCTTAATAACCCAGTTTGACCTTAGGTATTAGTAGGCGTATCATGAATATATTCTTGCTACTAATAACCACAAGCATTATTTAATGTTATGAAACAATTGGATAAATAATGAAAGTATCAAATTAAAAGAAATATAATGAAATATGTATTAACAAATAAAAATTTAAAATATAATACACACACACACATATATCAATTGAATAATGGAACATTATTTTATAGACAACCTTTTTTATACAATAATTTAAAATAAAACACAATTTTGACAACATAGTTTATAAAACGTCAGTCTCAACTAATTGATTATTATTTGGTTTTATTCCCTTAAGAACATCCTTTGGGAGACCTTGTTCTTCACTTTTTGTTCTTTAAATCAATTGAATGTTTTACTTATGATGGAACATGTTTGATACGTTAATCTATATTAGGAATATTTATATACAATATATGGTTTGAAAATCCCATTAAATAAAAATAAATGAAGTTGATGTATGTTTACGAATTACGTAGACCAATTGACAATGCATTGCAAGAAATAGATTTCAACTCACTTCAACGGGGTAGTGAATCATTTGTCCGACCAACCAAATAGCAACTTGATTTCTAATAATATTAAGGTGCGTGCAAGTTTTGAGGTTCTACATGCACTTGATCTCAACATGGTTGTATTAGTTTCTTGCTTCGGGTTGAGTCTTTTCGTTTTGTTATCATCAAGATTATGTTGGTGGTAATATTCCTTGCTATCATCGTTATTGTCAACCATATGATCATGTTTTTCATCATTGTATTCATCCCCAAAGAAACCTATAAGTATTTATTTCAATCCTTATTCATGCATTGTATTTTCACTATCATAACCATCATTAAGGCTAGGTGGCATGTCATTGATGTATGTTAATCTAATCAACTCTTCAAATTTCTCAGGTGTGAGTGTTCTCTTCAATATTGCACTTCTTGTCCATGTATGGTTTAAAGGATGGTTTGGATCATTCTGCCCAAGTATTGATAATGTGGTTTGATCTTGGGTATTAGTAGGTGTATCATTAATATCTTCTAGTTATCAACGAACATGTTGGGGTCCCCACATGTTGGTGTCCTATGATTTGGTAGATTGGCATGCCAAATGACAAGGCAACATGCAAACCAAGCTTTAGAGCTCTGGGATCTAGCCCTCCTATTCTCAGAGAGGTATCTCTCAATATGTCTATAAGGATGTGTCTTGAATAGTTTAGAAGTTTATTTTAGGCTAGTTATGGAGTGCAAGATTGTTTGTTTTGTTTGGTTGCACAAATATGTTTCATGCAGTATAGATAGAGCATGGAAATCTACAAGCCATTGGGCAATTGAGTCATGTGAAAGTCCAAATAGTTCTGATTGAGAAGGAAGGGAAACCAGAGGGCAAATATAACTTGGTCAAGGATCTATTGAATAATATAGGTGAAATGGGATGAACATTAAGGACTAAGACTGAAAAGAAAGTTGAACCCTTCACAGTCACTTAAGGATTCGGGGAACACCCTATTTCCTCCAAAGAGCTCAATGTTTTGGGCTTAATTAACATAAACACCAAAGAAGAGGAAGAAATGTAGAGTTAAACCCTCTCACAATGACTTAAAAGATTCGGGGAATGCCCTGTTTCCTCCAGTAAGCTCACTGTTTTGGACTTAATCAACATAAATACTCAAGAAAGGAGAAATGCAGACTAAACCTCTTAATGAATTATAGGATTCAAGGGATGCCCTATTTCCTCCTATAAGTTCACTGTTGAAAGCTAAATCAACAAAGACATACAATTGCATTCAAAGAAGAGGGAACGCCTTAGATATCTAGGACTGCAATTATAGGGACCTTTAACACAATAATTACAATAATGAACACAGGGTATGATTGAAAAAAACCTCTTTGTCAAACTGCAAGCATTAATAATTAAAGGGAGATTTCAGATACAATATTCAGTGGCAAAGAAAGAGGGAACGCCTAAACAATCTTTAACACAACTAAATTTACCATTTCTGAAATAAACCAAACTGAATATTCAAGAGAGCTATTAGACTACCCTGTCATGTTCAGTAGTGGAAAACATATAAACAGTGAAGGATAAACAGGTCAGAGGTGCTTTTGAGATACATTTCTCTGCCTAAACTTTTTATCCTACTGTAATTCAAAGCAAAATGGAACAAAGTGATAGACGGGAAAACAAAATTAAAAATAAGAGATTACTTCACCAAAACTAGGCTCAGGGATCCAATGGTCCAGCCTCCTTCATCAACAGAAAAAATAGAGACTTCCACACTCCTTCAGAACACCAATGCTTCTTCAAAGCAGCAATCTATGTATTACTTAGAAATCACCAAATGCCAACCTTTTACAATGAGACTTCAAAGAGTCTTTATAGAGAAAATGGGAAAAGTAGGTGAAGGAGGTTTTAATGATTATCAGACACAGTAGGAGTGCATTCGAATGCTCCATCCTGAGCCATAAATATTACATTAATTTCTGGACAGACTTAGTAACAATCGTTGCTTGGTGAGGCTCCTTTGACATGACAGAAATCACCCACAGAGTGTCCTTGGGAGAAAAAACCATCTGGAGTGGTACTGTTATCTTCTTAGAGGTGAGTTAAGTGGAAGAATGGGCCTTGAGGACATCCCATACTCCTAAATAGCTGCTTCTGACAGTTTGTAGTAGCTTCTTTGGTGTAATAACTGCTTGGCAGACCTTTGAGCATGGAGATGGGCTATGTCTGTGTCAGTCAACTTCTGCACCAATAACTGCTCTGTTCCTCTGTACTTCAACTTGTTTTAGCTCTGTTTATGCTCTCACTTTGTTGATTGCTAGGACTTCTTTCTGTACTAATGCCCTCAAAGGTTTCATTAATCTTCTATGCCTTGTCTTCTACCACTAGATATGTGATCCTCATCTTTCTGAGTGTTCTATGTACAGGTGGAGGGTTTTGCTGAGCTGGATGGTTTACTGAGGGTTTATTTCTATGACCCATTGACTGTCATGAATTTACCCTTTGTTCTGGTTCCTTTGATGCTGATTCCTAGCCCTGAGATTGCTATCTGAGCCTTTGTGTCACCTTCGTGACTGTAGGAAAAACTGCTAACAGAGTTACTCTTTTAAACTTGTAAACACACAAAAACTCATTACGAAATTCTGCGGGCTTGGTTTAGACTACCTGCAGAGACTCTAGGGTGGCGGAGGAGTAGTGAGGAGGTGGTGCATGCAGCGGAAAACAGAAGAAACCCTGGCAGAGCAGCTGACTAGGTTTGATGGAGGTCTGAGTGCGAAAGAGGACGTGGACCGTTAGATCAGTATGATCTATGGTGGGGATCTCTTGATGAGCATTTCGAGAGAGAGATGAGAGGCAAACAAATTGAGATGGCGATATAACATGGACCGTGCGATCTCAGAGATCGACAGCTGGGATTAAAACTAAAAGAGACGTTGCGGAGGGTAGCGTTATGGAGGAAAACCGGGAATGGTTTTTGCATAGCAAAATGGGTGGAGGCAGTTTTGAGTGAATGGAATGTGATTCCATACATCGGGCGACACATGGGTTCTTAAAACCGCCTATTTCACAAAATTTTGAAACGATAATCCTCGAGCATAAAAATTTTGCGATATGGAGTGTCAACCATCGGATCATGAGGTGTTGATCAGACGGTGCGGACTGACACGCGACAGGTCCAAACATGTGCAGGGCATGGATGGTGGGACCGACATTTTTTTTGTCGCGTAGTGGAAACATCAAGTGGTGGGGTAAAGGTTAGAGTGAAAATTTGGTTTTATCGGGTTAAGTCCCGATCGTTGGATTTTTGAAATGAATGGTGGAGTTTTTAAAAGATGAAGTGGAAAGTTTGAGAGTGAGGAAGGGAAAACAGATGAAAGGGCGGAAGGATGAGCGCCCGAGGGCCGTTGATCTGCGGATATCAACAGTTCACATCTATTTAAATCATAACGTCGGGAAATGGTAAAAATAGATAGAAGGCAAGGCTTTTGAAGGAGATTTATGTATTTAAGCGCCCGATTGCAAGGCTAGGGCATGTGGAGGAAGGGGCTAAAGGAAATAAGCCCTCAGGAGCTTAAATGCCTCATAGTGCAAAAGACTATTTTTAGGCCAGAATAAAGGGTTTTTAAGGCCAAATGAGGGTTTTGGTAGGCAAGAAAAAGGATTTTTAAACCAAATAAAAGGATGCTATAAGGTTTTAAAGAGGGTTAAGGTGATTTAGAGGTTAAATGAAGGTGTTTTTGAGAGATTTTGTGAGGGAAACAAGGATGAAAATGGAGAGTTTGTGGGAGTGGAATGGAGAGGTGAATGGTGAGAAATGGAGTTTTATAAGAAGTTTTCTCTTGGTGAACAACAGGTCCTTGAGGGCTTATAGTGAAACAGTAGTGAAGATTAATTCAAAGGATAAAGAATCATCATAAGACTTCAAAGATGATGGATTTTCAAAGTAAATATATCTCTTGAAGGCTTAGAAACAAATTTAGCCACCACTAGGTATATCATAAATTATAGGTGGCTAATTAACACAAGCATTATTTAATGTTAGGCAACAATTGGATAAATCATGAATGTATGAATTTCAAAGAAACATAATGAAATATGTCTTAACAAATAAAAATATAAAATGTATGAACATATATATATGTGTGTGTATACATTGTCTATAAAATTATGTTCCATTATTCAATTGATATATATATATATATATATATATATATATATATATATATATATATATATATATATATATATATATATATATATATATATATATATATATATATATCAATTGAATAATGGAACATAATTTTATAGACAACCTTTTTTACACAGTAATTTAAAATAAAACTCAATTTTGACAACATAGTTTATAAAATGTCAGTCCAGACTCATTTTTTATTCTTTGGTTTTCTTCCCTTAAGAAAATCCTTAGGTAGACCTTGTTCTTCCCTTTTAGTTCGTGCAAGAGGGAATTTTAAGAAGGGGTGATTAATCAATAACTCATCTCCAATGCTAAGGTCCACAATAGCCACAACCATTATCAATATATGAACCTCTCCTTCCATATCTCCATCTTTATCATTTATAACCTCAACAAATTGACAATGTAGTCTTACAGTAGGGTCTCTCCCCTCACTATTATTTATAAATACTGCAATATTTTTGTGTGTATATGCAATTCCATCTATATACATAATATGTCCTCTATTCATTTATTTTCCACTTTCAAATTGGAGACAATTCGTATACATTTATAACATATGTTGACATGCTAGGCCTCTATTCTGCTAACCTTCTCCATTCAACACTATAATATGACACACCATAATATGTCATTAATATCCTATTGGTTTGTTGTGAATTATTTCTATTTTTAGATCCCACATGGACATTTTGGACAATAAAGAGGCCTAGATTCACTCCATGAATATTAGAGGGTCATATCACGTAGTTGTATCCCCAAAACTGAAACACTTCATACACTCTAGGTAGTTTTTGATCATTGAGTCAAGCACAATATAGTAGACAATCAAATGTATCTTTGTAAATTGATTTCAATTTCAAGGGAAAGTAATCATCTCCATCACATTCATTCGCATAGGGTATGTAGTTCACCTTCCCCTTGTCTTTAAGCAAATTATGCATCTTTAAACTGGTTCTTGTTATGTTACTTGTTTTCATCAGTCCCTCATCTTCCGAGCTGGTATATATGCATATATTTTTGTCAGATATATCATAAAATAAATGATCATCGGACTCTAGGTTGTAAGTTGGTGCTCCATGAAAATTTAAACCAAGAACTTTATCCTACAAGTAATCATTAAGAAAAAAAGATTTAAATAATATAAAACAATGTTTAAAATAAAAATATTTATTATAAATCAAATTGGAAAATTACTTACCAAAATTCCTGTTGGATTCAAATAGATTATAGGAGGAATACTACCCACTGGAAGCTCATCATCTATGTAATTTCTTTATACAATCGATTGTTTGAATTGTTTCTTTCCACCACATATAGAACATCCACAAACAAGAATTTTCTCAAAGGATTCATCCCATGTACTATATTCCTGATGAACCTCTTGTTCAATGCAATAATTTGTTGTACCTTCAATATCCATTGTCATATCCTCTTCCACCCACTATTTTCTAAGTGATTTAAAATTTTTCTGTATGCGTCCACGTACATATCTTTTTATTTTACTAGTTCAAGCCTCTAGCTCTGTATTTTCTCCAATCTCCATCTAAAATAGTCAACAACATCCATTAATTTCTGTCAATATTATATAATACACTCTAAATTTTAATAATATCATGAAAAAAGATGGACGTATCACAAAATTCCATTAAATCAATTTTTCCTAAGTTAAATGAAAATTTGAGTACCTGATGTCCCGCATCATCCATTGTGTCCTCATTTGATATGAAATGATATGTTTCCATGGCCTCATCTATCACTTGTAATACACAACATATTCAATAATGTTTAGTACACCAATTATATCATTTCAATGAATATTCTATCCAACACAAAGCTTCACTTTAGTCATATATTTGACATATTGATATCATGTTAATTTGGAGTTGAAAAAAAAATTGTGACCCTAGATATACATCGAGCCAAAAATTTTAAAAGAAAAGTATCCAACATCCCTATCCCACATGGCCATCCTAATTTTCAAACGTTTACCTCAATCAAAGAATCACATTTAATCACCAATTCTGTGCATTTTCAACTAGTAAGTTTGACTTGAAAGGCCTCTATCCAAGTTTTCCAATATAACAATGCATCATATCTGCCAATGTTCAAGTCGGAACAAATATGCACTCTCGAGCCAAAAAAATTACAGTCTTGGTAATGAAATTTGAAAAGGGACATGATTGGAAAACACCTAACCTTAAGATATAACATTGCATCGTGTCTAACAAATATCCTACATAACTTTGTTTCCCACTTATACACAACTTTCACATAAGCCAAGTTGAAGCAAAACATATAATGTTGTAAGAATTCAAAAAATTTTAAAATCATTAAATAAACCATCTACAATTTGAATAAATTAGATTTTCCATGTTATTGCCTAAATCTACCTCAGGCTAAAGGAAGGCAGAGTTCAGGGTAACATCAAACCACGCTCAGTCTGGTAGCTAGCCTTACCAGAACAGGAGAGGGATCTCTCCGGGTCAATCTCAGCAAAAATAATCAATAGGGCTTGAGATGACTTGAAATAAAAGCTAATTTTAGGCTAGGTATATAAGTGAAGGAGTTTGATTGTGTTTTTGGGGGTTTTTGTTGGATCAAAGGGAAAGGCAGTTTTGGGTGCGGGGATTACGCCTAGTTTTTGCAGAGTTCTGATTGGGGCAGGGAAGGAAATTGTTTTGATGCTTTAGATTGAATGAATGGATAGCTTATACCGGTGAGGATCTGAAGAGGGAAAGAGGGTCTCAAGATTCCTCCTCAAACAGATGAAAACATGGAAAATTAAACAAAACTGAAGGCAAAGCAAAGCAAGCTAATGAATTCCACCTTTAATATTGATTTGTTTAATTTAAGAATAAAAGAGAAGGGAAAATGATACACATAAACATCAGTGAACTTAAAATTACATAGAGAAAAACATCATCAAAACATAGAGCCACATGGATCCCAAAGACTGCTGCAAACCCTGGTCTATTCCTTTGCCAAAAGTGCAGAGATGAAATGTACAATGAAGTGCCAAGCAATCCCAAGTGTCCAACCCTAAAAATGACTGAGAAAATACATCATATAGACAAGCCTAACTCCTCCCCATGCTTCTAGGGGTCGAGCTCATCATTCTAGGAGCTGTTTCAACCATATCTAAACTAGGAACTAGAAAATAGGCAATGAAACAACTTGCCTCTATATGCTAGGAAACTGATCCATTCACTTACATTTCACCTTTTGGTAATGAATCTTCTAGAATGAGTAAAAATGTGCCAAAATTAAATCATGTTCATGAAATTACATCAAGGTACATCAAGAGTTACATGAAAAATTCAAACTGGCCAAAACTAGGTGAAATTCTGAGCTGCTGAGTGAAAAATAGGCCAAATTCCTCTATGTGCCGCGCCTGGAATCTCTATGCGTAGCACAAGTTTGGAGCTGATTTTGAGGCCCTTCCTGAAGTCAAAATTGAGCGCAGGATAGCTTGTTGGAAAGCCCTGCCTGTCTAATTTCCAACCCAAGTGGAATTTCTGGATTGGGTTGCAATTTTCCCCTCCAAAAGTTTAATCTCCCAACACTACTTCCTGTGTGTGCAAAAAGTGGCAGAAATGCCATTTTTAGGGTGTTTTTGACCCTTTAGGCAACCCAAAACTTGATGAAAACCTTAGGTAATCCATAAGCATGCATGAATTTTGATGAAAAATCCAAAAATGCAAAGTTTTCCTCCGAAAGAGCTGCCAATTATAAGCGCGCGCCAAGTGGCGCTACGCGCCGGGCAAGAAAATCTATGTTTAGAACCAAAAATTCAAAATTGAAAATATTTTTCCCAAATTTCTTGAAATTTGGGCTGAATGTCCTTTATCAAGCACTATGCTGGGCCAAAGAAGCTTTGGCCAAAATTTGGAGCCTATCATGCCTTTTGCGACGCTTTAGTGCCCTCCTTAGCCTTGCCTTCAGGATTTTGATCCTCGCTTTGCAAACATGATGTTGCGCCCAATAATGGTTCTTCAAGTTCCTGAGAATGTTCTTCTCCTTGTTTTCCTTCTCCAACAGCTTCTCAAGATGAATGTTGACCCTCTCAAGCCAAGTCTCTCTATCAGCCTCAATCTCCCGCTCAATAGGTGTCATCTCGGTTGGGCTTCTTCGGGCAGCTTGCCGATTCTCACAGATGTTTTGCAACTCCATGATCATCTGTTGATCCTCAAACTATTTGTTCCACTGCTCCAGATAGTTTATGATCCATTGAGCTCTCTACAACTTGTTGGTCAATGTGTCGATCTCAGCTTTCTGCTCCTAAATGATCTCTCTCAATTTTGAGCTTGGAGAGCTCAAATCCTCATCAATCAATATGAAATCAATATCATGGCCTCCTGAAGGGCCCTCATCCTACATAGGCCTCTTACCTCTGTCCTGTACCTGTACCTGTGCTGTTGATGATGGCAACGAGACCCCTTCCACCCCGGGTGGAGATAGTACTCGTCGGGCTGCTGTAAATAATACTCACGTGCCTCTCTAATAAGTGACATACACTGGCACATTGATAGGCTCTATCTCGTGACCTTCAAACTGATGTGAAGGTTCACCTGGATCATGAAAAATCTCCGGAGGAGGCTGAGGGGCTGTGAAGAAGTCACAGGAAATGAAATCTTCCCATGCAATGCCCTGCAATCCAAGCTGATGTACAACAACAATCTTGATGAGTGCATAGTGATAAATACTGTTGTACTGCTGCTCGGGAGTCTTCTTCTGCACAAGAGTGGTCATTCGCTCAATGTTTCGGCACAAGAAATAAGGTATGTTCATCACCCTCACTCTCATGAAACGCATCAATAACCTGATGTGGTAGGCATAGAGGCATGAAAACCGGCCCTCACAACTGAAGTATCTGATAATGACTCTCATCAAAGGCGCATAGGATTCCTTCAGAAACCGGAATGGGAATACCCTACTGAGCTGTCTCACATATCTAGGCCTGACGTATGGTTCATAATGCACTCTTTCCACCTACTGTCTTTTTTTCCACTCTTCACCTACATTCGGTATTCCTGTTGCTTGAGAAATGGCTTCTGGTGTCAAGTTGAAATTTACACCAGCAAGAGTTACCTGACCATCATGCGAATGTAATACAAATAACCGAGCCAACTCCTGATGATGCTGAATCCTAGCAATCATCTCACAGTACTGATAGCATGACTGCTCTCAAAAACATGCCATGGCAAGTGGGCAAGCCTGCAATTGGGTCAATGAGGTGGGCTCTTCTCTCACATGTTTGCCACCTTTACGAGGCCTTCTCGGTGCATGTAGCTCAGTGGTAGAATCACTTTCTTTTTCATATGATGTTTCAGTGTTGTCTACATGGTGTTGCAAGGTCTATGTTCAGCTTGTTGAAAATGAGAATGAAAATTTGGTGCCTTTCTTTTTAATGCCAAATATGTCAAAGTCAAATGAGGGACTGTGGGAAATAGGGCAGTGGGGAAAATGGAGTTTAATCAAGTGAGATTTGATAACGTAGGGATAAGGGACATTCACTTGACTGTTTGGTAACTTGGGGTTTGTGAAGTTTTACAAATGAAATGGGAAAGGGAGAGTGATATGAAATGAAGTATTTTAGGGATAAGGAAATAGGCTTAGGAATAAGTGATTTTGGGAATGTAAGGGAATAAGGAATGGACTGTAGTTATAGTATAACAGTGAGGAAAAGGGAAAAAATTAGGTGGGGAATGAACAAGTTTGGCACCAAAACCAATTTTACAATTCCAACCTCAAAACCCTAAGGAACAACTCTCCAATCAAAATGATATGGTTTGTTTTGACATTCAAATTCTCATATGCAATCTCAATCTACACCAAACATACATTAATGAACTTACTTGGACCAAAATTGATCGAATCGATTTGATGATTGGGAGAAATGGCAACAAATCTGTGTGTCTGCCTTGTGCGCCGTGCGCACAACCCAATGCGTCGCGCTCCTTGTATGCGCTGCGCAGGAACAAAAATGAACAGAGCAGAGCGGCCCAATGCGCCGTGCTCAACCAGTGCGCCGCGCCAGTTGCCCAGTGCGCCGCGCAGCAAATTCAATACATAGTCCAGCCTCCAAAACACTAATTTCACTTCCTCCACGATTTTCTTGGTTTCACTCTTGTCTTGGCTTGCAAATGGATTGTAGAAACAATGAAAATATCTTATTTTCCCAATGACTTTGATTTTTGTTTTAGAAAACCCACTTTCTAATGTTTGACTTTGGCACTTTTCACATAACTCTGCTTTTTTTTGTTTCCACTTTGATTTTTGGCTGAATGATGAATCTTTGACTATTTTTTGCAGGGATAGCTGGCATGGGATTTGGCAAAGGTGACCAGGGCTACGCCTGAAGATCTTCACAACTGAAAAACTTTTGAAAATTACATGGCATTTATTACAAAAGACCAAATTGACGATTTTTCTTCAAAACAGAGTTTTGAAGAAGAATCATGATCAAGCATTATGACGATGAAATTTTTGCAGTGAAACTTTATTCGAACCTTCCTCATGTGCCTGCTGGCATTATTGGACATTTTGAAGACTAAATTTGTGAAACCCTAGACCTAATGAGGTTTAAAACCCTAAAATGACTCTTTTCTGACCAAAAGAACAAACATTGACTGTCAATGACTGGAAATGATTTTGATGGAATTTGATAAATGGATACGGACCAGTAGGTACATGACATGAGGGATATGAGTGAAAAGACCCTTCCGTCAGATGATCCATGCTCCTAATGGAATGCAGCTGACTGAACTGAATGAGACACCTAAAATGAAATGCAACAAGAGATTTTGATCTCTGACAGAGGGATGAAGATACCGACTCTAACATTGGCTCGAATGGGGATGGTAGCTCCTTGGAGGTGCCAAGAACTACAGATTTCTGGGAGAGTAAGCAGTGCCTTCGTCCATTAGGCTATGGAGTCCATAACTTTGAAAAATCAACACAAGACTCTTGACTCATTTATTGACTGAAAATTTGACTCAAACTGACTCAATTTTGAAACTGAAATGACTGAAAACCTGACTCGAAAAACTCAAACCAAAGCTGAAATCAATCTTCAAAATTATAGCCTTCACTTCAGGCCCCAAACTGAAGACAAGATCACAGCACACACTTGCAATGAAATTGAAATGAATGGTATGTATAGTGACAATGTAAACAACAGAAAACATCTCAGAAATGATATCGCTTGAGCAGCCGACCATTGACCGGCCCTCCTGGACAATATTCCCCGTTCATCTCCTTCAGAAGAAAAGAATTCTGACCCCGATATGCAGCAATTTTAAAGGGTCCTTTCCAGAGATTTTCAAACTTACCATGCTTACCCTTTTCCTCGTTTCTTGCATCCCATTTCAGCACCACTTCTTCCAATTGAAATTTTTCCGCCTTTGATTTTCTGTCATAGATTTTCTTAATTCTCTCCTGCAGCTTGAATGTGTTTTGGAAAAATTCTTCTCTCGTCTTCTGCAAATGGATCATTTGATTTATTCTTCTTTGCATATGATCATCTTCACTGCCAGCTTCCTGTAGAATTTTGACCACTGGAACTGCGAGAGAGGTAGGAAACATTGTATCAACTCCATAAACTAACTCAAAAGGGGACATACCAATGGATTTCTTCTGACTCACTCGATCTGCCCAAAGTGCATTGACTAACTTCTTATGCCAACTTTTCTTGTTTATTTCCAGCAACTTTTTAATGATGTTGACCAAAGATTTGTTGGAAGACTCCGCCAATCTGTTGCCTTGCGGATGATAAGCAGTTGAGTGTCCCAAAATGATATGATACTTGTCACAAAACTCAATCATCCTTTTTGATTTGAAAGCTGTTGCGTTATCAGTGATTAACTTATTCGGGCAACCGAAACGAGACAAAATGTTATTCTCAAGGAAAGAAATTATTACCGAATCCGTAGCTTGCCTGGTGGGAATTGCCTCAATCCATTTCGTGAAATAATCTGTCGCTGTGAGGATCCATCTCTGTTGACCTGAAGAAGCAGGATGGATCTCACCAATGAAATCCAAACCCCAATGCTGAAAAGGAGAACTTACCTCAATGGGCTTAAGCGGCAAAGGCTGCAATTTTTGCCTCCCTTCAAAAATTTGACATTCGTGACAGATTTTGACAGTCTTATACACATAAGCAAAAAGTGTTGGCCAATAATATCCCGCTCTCAAAATCTTATTGGCCGTTGTTTTCCAAAAAAGGTGACCCATGCAATCTCCTTTGTGAAAATCCTCCATAACCTGCTTTGCTTCTTCTTCCACCAAACAGTTCAGCAAAACACCATCGGGATCTTTCCAATAAAGTGAATTATTCAGAACACAAAACTTAGCAGCTTTCAATTTCAGAGTTCTACTTTTGTTTCTAGCCATGCCGGGCGGTGGTGACAAATTTTGAAGCACATATACAATATTTGAATACCAAGGAGAGAGCAAAAAAATTTCTGATACCTGAACTGATGAACTTTCCTCATTCTCCTCGGACATAGCAGCAATGAGATTGATGTCCAAGGCATGTAAATTTGATTCCGCCATTAGCTTTGCCAGCCCTTGTCCTTTGATAAGTTTTGTGGGCTTTATCTCCACATCATACTCCAACAAGGCTGCAATCCATCTGCCCCGTCTCCCTTCTGGATCTGTTTGCACTAAAACATCCTTAACAGCAGCGTTAGGAACATAAGCAATAATATGAGAATGCAGAATATATACTCGAAAATATTTCAACGCCTTCACAAGAGCAAGAGATTTCTTTTCAATGATGTTATATTTCAAGGCTGCATCTCTTATGGTACGGCTGAAAAAAGCAATTGGTTTTTCATGCCCATCTCTTTTCTACATTAATACTGCTGCCATAGTATGCTCCGAAGCAAATGAAAAAAAAATAAAGTCCTGAGTGTAATCCAGGCTTATCAAAACAGGAGCTGAAGATAGAACCAATTTCACTAGATTGAAAGACTTTACCGCCTTCTCAGACCATTTTACTACGCTATCCTTCTTAAGCATGTTTGTAATCTCTCTTAAATTTTCAGCAAGGTTAGGCACAAAGCGGCGTAAAAAATTCATCTTACCATTAAAATACTGAATCTCCTTCTTATTCCGGGGAAGATCAATTTGCTGAATAGCTTCAAATCATGCTGGGTCAATACGGATGCCATCTTTTGAGATAATATGACCAAGAAGTTTGCCCTCATCCATGGCAAACAAACTCTTCTTCGGATTGAGTGACACACCGTACTTTCTACATCGCTGAAAAAAAATCTTCAGATGGTAAAGGTGCTCTTCATCAGAATTGGAAAAGACTGTCAAATCATCAAGATACACAACTAGGAAAACATCTTTCTCATTCGCAAATGCCATGTCCATTACGCGCTGAAATGTCACACTAGCATTCTTCAAACCGAAAGGCATTTTAGCATAATGGAAAGTTCCCCACAGAGTGGTGAATGCTGTTTTGTCTCTATCATCCTCATGGACCAAAATTTGGTTATACCTGGAATAACCATCGAGTAGTGACATACGAGATGCTCCAACTACTCATTGCAATATGTGATCCATTTTGGGCAATGGATAATTGTCTTTCAAGGAAACTTTGTTGAGATTACTAAAATCAATGCACAAACGAATCTCACATGTCTTCTTGCGTACGGGCACCAAATTGGAAATCCAATCTGAAAATATTATAGGAACAATGATACCAGCCTTGTATAATCGATTCACCTCCTTCTCAATTGAGGGAAACAACTTCGGATTTATCCTTCTCAACTTCTGCCTAAAGGGCTTTTGATTTGGCTTGATAGGAATGGTGTGTTGAATTATATTTGTATCATACGTCTTCAAATCTAAATAGTCCCAAGAAAATACATCAGCAAAAGAAGACAACAAACTAACATATTTTTCTTTTACCTCTGGTGGCAATGTTTTGGACAACTTCACCATCTTTGGATTCTCAGCTGATCCAATGTTCACGTCATCAACTCCCTTTTTGGTTGGCCGCAAGGTTGGTTTTCTAGCTACGTCATCTTGATCAAAAAGCTCTTCTAAAGGTATCAAACCCTTAGGAATGACATTATCCTTCAACTGCAATACTTCCATCTGATTTATTTGCACATCAGCCTCACCATCATCATGGTCCGTGTCAATTGAAGTCTCTTTGAATTTTCCTTTGTTTTGCAGAAATTCATCAATCTCATCATCATCTTGGAATACTTGCCAATACCTTTGATTGTCCGAGACAGTTGGACGATGTTTCACATGGATTTCAAACTTGTTACTTGAGTTCATTGGAATCTTCAAATTACTTGCTGCCTTAGCAAGAGCATCTGCAATAGCATTCTGAATACGAGGGATACAAGTCAAAGTATAGTCTGAAAACAACTTCAAGATATCAAGAATTGCATTTTGGTAAGCTCGCATTCGAGGATGCTTAGCTTGATACTCACCCTTCACTCGGATTCGCCATACACTGCAATCCTCTTAGCATTCAACTTTCTAAGTATTTTCAGACCAGCAATTAAAGCTTTGTATTCTGCCTCATTATTCAAACAATCAAAAGCTAATTTGTAAGAACAAACCCTCACATTACTCGGTACCTTGTTTGGGGCGGAAAAAGGGTTGCATACTCAAATACCAATTCCAGCACCATCACTTCCAACTGCACCATCAAAATCCATAGTCCATAAACCATCTTCATCTTCTTCCAAGTGCTGAAATTGTGTTTGCTCTGTTATTTCTGCTTGTTGTCCGTCAACTTTCTGCTGTTGTCGGAAGGCTGATTGCTCAACTGAAGTCTCAAGTTCTTGTCTCTCTTTCATCAAAAATTCTTTGAAATTTTCTGTGATCTCCGGAATGTCCTCTGCTTCAACTACCTGACTATTTACATCATTGAAACTATCTGAATACAAAACAAAAGACTCTAAATCTATATGTACATAATTTATCGGATGATTTACCAGTTTCTCCTTGTTGGTGATCATATACTTCATTTTTTGCTCCCGATATAATCTTCTCATCTGACCGAACACAGGAGTGGTAGCATAGGAGAAATCAAGCTGTAATGTTCCCTTCAACTTCGCTCCCCAAGATCTGGAAAGAAGCATGCCAAATCTAGGAGGAATATCCGCCACAACCACATCCATCAAAACGTTCTTAGTTGGAATCTGATCTAAAATAACCACCAAATCTTTGATGAGCCCGATGCATCTTACTTTGCTGGAATTGAAAGAATAAAGATCATGATATTTCCTAGTGATGTCCAATCCCAATTTCTCCATGATTGCCCTCGGCATGAGATTATGAGAAGCTCCAGAATCAAACATGGCATTACGCAACACAAAATCATGCAATCTAAGGCTGATACAAAAAGGAGACACATCACTATCGGGAGACTCACCATCCAATGCTGAACCAAAGATCAACTCAGGTTGATCATCTTCCACATTCACCATATCAGACATTGGATCGAAATTCAAAATTTTAGATACTTGGCCCTTGTAGCTGCTATTTCTCATCAACTCAGTCAAAGGAATGGAAACTTTTAACTTAGCAATCTCACTCTCTAAGTTAAATACTGAAGTTTTTTATACCTCTTTGGCTGGAGCATCCTTCTTTTCAACTTTCTCCTTCGATACAATTGGCTGATTAGATCATTCATTTGTTGATGGAGACTTGCTAGTAGTAGGATCAGCTACATCTTTTCCCTTCTTCTGTGTAATGGGTGCATCATTCTTTGGAGCTGAAACTTCCTTTCTTTTTTGGATTGGGTTGATAGGCACATCTCTGTTTCTAAGTGAATATTGTCGCTGTTGGGCAGACAAAGCATTCATATAACCTCTCTGATACTCATCCGACTCTTCTTCAAGAGCCGTGTCATTTGCCAAGATAAAATCCTCATCCTTTTGTACAACTGAATTTTCTGCATACTCGTCATCCTCAGTGATAAAGGTTGGCATATCATCAGGTGTAAAAAGGTGATTTTCTTCTCCAATTAAATTGTCTTCATCATCTGATTCCGGGCCAACAAAATTCTGCTGTAAAGGAGTTTTTACCTGCTATTGTGCTGGCGGTTCTTGCGATACTGCTCTCGTTGTTTGATCCGGAATTGTGGTTGCTGTTGTCCACGAAAATTAGGATTTCTGATCCACAGTTCAGGCTTATCAAGTGTCAATATTTCAATCATCTTTTCCACCTTGCGGAGTACTTGATTTGAAGTAGAAGCTTCTTCCTTTATTGCAACTTTCTTTTCTGCTCTCAATCTAGCTCTCTTGTCATTCAAATTAGCTTCAACACTCACTGCAATTTTCTGCATCTCCTCCAAAGTGGCTGGATCTCTTTCTCGCAATTGATAGGCCATGTCTGGATCAAAACCATCCGGAAATTTTAGCAAAGCTGACTTCCTAGATGGCCTTAAATCATCAGGAATTTCATTATAAACTGCATTGAATCTGATACAATAGTCTTGAACTGACTCACCTATGTTGCGCTTGATCTTGGTATATTCAAAAGTGATCTAAAGAGGATCTTTCTTTACTTCCCACCGATCTAAAAATTTTCTCTGAAGCTCGGCCAATGGAGCAATACTTCTAGGCTGCAAAGCTCTGAACCATTTTCTCACTTCACCTCCAAAATTTTGCACAAACAATCTCATGGTCACATTTTCTTCATCAATTTCATGAAGATTGAAGAAGTCTGCCATTCTATCAATATGCTGCTGAGCAGTGACACTTTGAGGAGTGCCATCAAACAATGGGATCTTAATTTGATAATCAGCGGGCATAGCATCCAAGTTTTGAGGCAAGACAAGGGGTGCGAATCGAGCAGCCATTGCTCTTGGTGGATTTATAATCTGTCTTGGAGAAACAGGTGGTGTAGGAGCAGTAGATGTATGAGGTGTATGTGGCATGGATGGAGGTGATACTACTGCAGATTGTTGATCATAAATAGATGGTTGCACGGGAATGGTAGGAATGAAAAGAGGCTCGGTGTGAATTTGTGAACCGGATGTAACTGCTGATGGCCCAAGAGTTTCAGATGCAGATTCTATAAACTCAGGAATGTTTGTTGCCACAATGGAGTTTTGAATATTCAAGATGTAATTGTCAATGGATCTATTAGCCTGTTCAATTTCAAGATACTTGATAAACTCAGGATTTATGACAATAGAACCAATAGCGCTTTCAGATTTAGTCTCAAACAACGACAACTCAAATTGTTCGTCAAACTCTAGATCTTCAAGATATTCAAAGACAGCGGGGCATGAATGAGATTTGAAAAGAGGAATCACGGGACTTTCTCGATGAAGGATTCTTGAAATCAGATTGGGATTCTCATACACTGGAGGTGGATCGGGATCCGGATTTTCTCTAGTATGTCTTCTGGAAGCCAGTGTGTTGGATTAATTTCAAAATCAAAGGGAAAAAACCAACTTGTTCAGCCTATCAAATTCTAGACTCATCACCCAAAAGTCCAGAACAATCTGTTATACTGGGGAAATTTACAATTCAAGTGTCACGTTCACAAGCTAGACTGGAGATTGACTGAAGCAACGTTTATCTACTTTCGCTAATGCAAAGCAAGAGCATTTCGAAGGCTACCTGGCATAACTTCAGGCTCCGTCTGTAGCTTATAAAACAAATAACACCAAAACGCAAACCATTTTCTTCCCCAGTATTGTCGCCACTATGTTATTGCCTAAATCTACCTCAGGCTGAAGGAAGGCAGAGTTCAGGGTAACATCAAACCACGCTCAGTCTGGTAGCTAGCCCTACCAGAACAGGAGAGGGCTCTCTCCGGGTCAATCTCAGCAAAAATAATGAATAGGGCTTGAGATGACTTGAAATAAAAGCTAATTTTAGGCTAGGTATATAAGTGAAGGATTTTGATTGTATTTTTGGGGGTTTTTGTTGTATTAAAGGGAAAGGTAGTTTTGGGTGTGGGGATTAGGCCTAGTTTTTGCAGAGTTCTGATTGGGGCAAGGAAGGAAATTTTTTTGATGATTTAGATTGAATGAATGGATAGCTTGGACCGATGAGGAGATGAAGAGGGAAAGAGGCACTCAAGAGTCCTCCTCAAACAGATGAAAACATGGAAAATTAAACAAAACTGAAGGCAGAGCAAAGCAAGCTAATGAATTCCACCTTTAACACTGATTTGTTTAATTTAAGAAGAAAAGAGAAGGGAAAATGATACACATAAACATCAGTGAACTTAAAATTACATACAGAAAAACACCATCAAAACACAGAGCCACATGGATCCCAAAGAGTGCTGCAAACCCTGGTCTATTCCTTTGCCAAAAGTGCAGAGATGAAATGTACAATGAAGTGCCAAGCAATCCCAAGTGTCCAACCCTGAAAATGACTGAGAAAATACATCATATAGACAAGCCTAACTCCTCCCCATGCCTCTAGGGGTTGAGCTCATCATTATAGGAGTTGTTTCAACCATATCTAAACTAGGAACTAGAAAATAGGTAATGAAACAACTTGCCTCTATATGCTAGGAAACTGATCCATTCACTTACATTTCACCTTTTGGTGAATGAATCTTCTAGAATGAGTAAAAATGTGCCAAAATTACATCATGGTCATGAAATTACATCAAGGTACATCAAGAGTTACATGAAAAAGTAAAACTGGCCAAAACTAGGCGAAATTCTGAGCTGTTGAGTGAAAAATAGGTCAAATTCCTCTATGCACTGCGCCTGGAATCTCTATGCGTAGCACAAGTTTGGAGCTGATTTTGAGGCCCTTCCTGAAGTCCAAATTGAGCACAGGATAGCTCGTTGGAAAGCCCTACCTATCTAATTTCCAACCCAAGTGGAATTTCTAGATTCGGTTGCCATTTTCCCCTCCAAAAGTTCAATCTCCCAACACTGCTTCCTGTGTGTGCAAAAAGTGGCAGAAAGGCCATTTTTAGGGTGTTTTTGACCCTTTAGGCAACCCAAAACTTGATGAAAACCTTAGGTAATCCATAAGCATGCATAAATTTTGATGAAAAATCCAAAAATGCAAATTTTTCCTCGAGAAGAGCTGCCAATGATAAGCGCGCACCAAGTGGCACTACGCGTCGGGTAGGAAAATCTGTGTTTAGGCCCAAAAATTCAAAATTGACAAAAATTTTCCCAAATTTCTTGAAATTTGGGCTGAATGTCCTTTATCAAGCACTATGCTGGGCCAAAGAAGCTTCGGCCAAAATTTGGAGCATATCATGCCTTTTGCGACGCTTTAGCGCCCTCCTTAGCCTTGCCTTCAGGATTTTGATCCTCGCTTTGCAAACATGATGTCGCGCCCAATAATGGTTCTTCATGTGCCTGAGCATGTTATTCTCCTTGTTTGCCTTCTCCAACAGCTTCTCCAGATGAATGTTGACCCTCTCAAGCCAAGTCTCTCTATCGGCCTCAATCTCCCGCTTAATAGGTGTCATCTCGGTTGGGCTTCTTCAGGCAGCTTGCCGATTCTCACGGATGTTTTGCAACTCCATGATCATCTGCTGATCCTCCAACTTTTTGTTTCACTGCTCCAGATATTTTATGATCCATTGAGCTCTCTGCAACTTGTCGGTCAATGTGTCGATCTCGGCTTTCTGCTCCTGAATGATCTCTCTCAATTTTGAGCTTGGAGAGCTCAAATCCTCATCAATCAATATGAAATTAGTACCATGGCCTCCTGAAGGGCCCTCATCCTGCATAGGCCTCTTACCTCTGTCCTATACATGTACCTGTGCTACTGATGACGACAACGAGATCCCTTCCACCCCGGGTGGAGATAGTACTCGTTGGGCTGCTGCAAATAATACTCTCGTGCCTCTCTGATAAGTGACATACAATGGCACACGGATAGGCTCTATCTCGTGACCTTCAAACTGATGTGAAGGTTCACCTGGCTCATGAAAAATATCTAGAGGAGGCTGAGGGGCTGTGAAGAAGTCACGGGAAATGAAATCTTCCCATGCAATGCCCTGCAATCCAAGCTGATGTACAACAATGATCTTGATGAGTGCACAGTGATAAATACTGTTGTACTGCTGCTCGGGAGTCTTCTTCTGCACAAGAGTGGTCATTCGCTCGATGTTTAGACACATGAAATAAGGTATGTTCATCATCCTAACTCTCGTGAAATGCATCAATAACCTGATGTGGTAGGCATAGAGGCGTGAGAACCAGCCCTCACAACTGAAGTATTTGATAATGAGTCTCATCAAAGGCGCATAGGATTCCTTCAGAAACCAGAATGGGAATACCCTGCTGAGCTGTCTCACATAGCTAGGCCTGATGTATGGTTCATAATGCACTCTGTCCACCTGCTGTCTTTTTTTCCATTCTTCACCTACATTCGGTATTCTTGTTGCTTGAGAAATGGCTTCCGGTGTCAAGGTGAAATTTACACCAACAAGAGTTACCTGACCATCATGCGAATGTAATACAAATAACCGAGCCAACTCCTGATGATTCTGAATCCTAGCAATCATCTCACAGTACTGATAGCATGAATGCTCTCGAAAACATGCCATGGCAAGTGGGTAAGCCTGCAATTGGGTCAATGAGGTGGGCTCTTCTCTCACATGTTTTCCACCTTTACAAGGCCTTCTCGGTGCATGTAGCTCAGTGGTAGAATCACTGTCTTTTTCATATGATGTTTCAGTGTCTGTCTCCATGGTGTTGCAAGGTCTATGTTCGACTTGTTGAAAATGAGAATGAAAATTTGGTGCCTTTCATTTTAATGCCAAATATGTCAAAGTCAAATGAGGGACTATGGGAAATAGGGTAGTGGGGAAAATGGAGTTTAATCAAGTGAGATTTGATAATGTAGGGATAAGGGACAGTCACTTGACTGTTTGGGAACTTGGGGTTTGTGAAGTTTTACAAATGAAATGGGAAAGGGAGAGTGATAGGAAATGAAGTAGTTTAGGGATAGGGAAATAGGCTTAGGAATAAGTGATTTTGGGAATGTAAGGGAATAAGGAATGGACTGTAGTTATAGTATAACAGTGAGGAAAAGGGAAAAAATTAGGTGGGGAATGAACAAGTTTGGCACCAAAACCAATTTTACAATTCCAACCTCAAAACCCTAAGGACCAACTCTCCAATCAAAATGATAGGGTTTGTTTTGACATTCAAATTCTCATACACAATCTCAATCTACACCAAACATACGTTAATGAACTTACTTGGACCAAAATTGATCAAATCGATTTGATGATTGGGAGAAATGGCAACAAATTTGTGTGTTTGCCTTATGCGCCGCGCGCACAACCCAGTGCGTCACACTCCTTGTATGCGCCGCACAGGAACAAAAATGCACAGTGCAGAGCAGCCCAATGCGCCGCGCTCAACTAGTGTGTCACGCCAGTTGCCCAGTGCATCGTGCAGCAAATTCAATACACAGTCCAGCCTCCAAAACACTAATTTCACTTCCGCCACGATTTTCTTGGTTTCACTCTTGTCTTGGCTTGAAAATGGATTGTAGAAACAATGAAAATATCTTATATGCCCAATGACTTTGATTTTTGTTTTAGAAAACCCACTTTCTAATGTTTGACTTTGGCACTTTTCACATAACTCTGCTTTTTTTTGTTTCCACTTTGATTTTTGGCTGAATGATGAATCTTTGTCTATTTTTTGCAGGGATAGTTGGCATGGGATTTGGCAAAGGTGACCAGGGCTGCGCCTGAAGATATTCACAACTGAAAAACTTTTGAAAATTACATGGCATTTATTACAAAAGACCAAATTGACGAATTTTCTTCAAAACAGAGTTTTGAAGAAGAATCATGATCAAGCATTATGACGATGAAATTTTTGCAGTGAAACTTTATTCGAACCTTCCTCATGTGCCTGCTGGCATTATTGGACATTTTGAAGAATAAATTTGTGAATCCCTAGACCTAATGAGGTTTAAAACCCTAAAATGACTCTTTTCTGACCGAAAGACCAAACATTGACTGTCAATGACTGGAAATGATTTTGATGGACTTTGATAAACAGATATGGACCAGCAGGCACATGAGATGAGGGATATGAGTGAAAAGACCCTTCCGTCAGATGATCCATGCTCCTAATGGAATGCAGCTGACTGAACTGAATGAGACACCTAAAATGAAATGCAACAAGAGATTTTGATCTCTGACGGAGGGATGAAGATACCGACTCTAACAGGCCGATAAATGAAGCTTGGGCATGCATTTTAGTGAAGCAAGGAAAATTTGGTCTACTTCACAAAAATGCACGCCTAACCCTCATTTCAAGACCAAATTGAATGATTCAACTCGAAAAGCATTTTTTAATCATAAGTAACATCAATAAAATCAAATATTTTTATTTTCATATATATATTTCTATTGTTCAAGAATACTCCAAATGGGATAGATTTTGTAGGGTAAAAGACAGGGTTTTTGTGCCTCAAATAAATGCACACCAAGACCTGCAATTAATGGAAGTGATATAGTGACCATTCCATCCTATGGGTTTGAAAAAATGGGCCTCACTATTTTGGTATAACAACATCATAATGGCCTTCAGTATCATGGTGTCACATCACCCTATTGGGCCGCAATTCTTGGGTATTACAACGACCTCTTTGGGCCTTATTATCTATGATATGAGAAAATATTATGGCAGAGATAAGAAGGAGATATGTTTAGCCCTATGACAAAGATATCATGATAGGAATATGACAAAGATATCATGGCATGCCAATGATTTTTCCACTGCATTATTATTGATAATGTTATCGAGACATAATTTATTATGATGATATGGGGTGAATGCAATGTGAAAATGTTGAAAATGTTTTAAAATGAAATTATCTATAGTAGTTACTTTTATCCCTAAGAAAATTTAACATTGTTACTATGCATTAGATCTAGACCACTCATCTCAAGTGAACGGACGGGGGTCAACATCCTTGTGGAGGCACCCCTCATGATAACGCCCGTGATGTTTGTGGTGTCAAGTTTGCGGCATCGTGTGGACAGTGGCGCATCAACAGTCCCATCCCTATAACATGTTGGTTTATTAACTCCATGTTGTTGGACGGTGGTCCCACTCTGACTGCATTCAATTACTCTAACAAGTGTTTAGTACGACATGAGTCAAAATCATTTTTTATATTTTGTACATTCACTATTTGATTTTTTTCCCTTTTCATATTTTTTTTGAAGGAACATTGAAATACGTACCACATATCAAATGTAAAAATGAGTTACAACATCTGGATCCACCTGGGGATAGTGTTTTTCATAGAGGAACACTAAGAACCGCAAATTGGTGTCTTCACTTTGGGCTTGGAGTCAAAGGTAACTTACACATTGCAATGGATCACTCATTGATTTATGTACAATGATCAAACTGATATATACAATGATAAAATCATGAATTTTAATTCTTGAAGTAGTGTTTGAAATAATTGATCATTTTTGTATCACACTGTGGATAATCCAAAGATCTCTTCATTAATCGATAACCACAGAAGCTTGAAAACCATACTTCCCATTCACTGGCAGCTGCAGCAATTATCCATCCAGATTTTCCAAAATGAAGGTATTGTTAGCTCTGGATTTGAAAATCTTGAAAGGACCATACCAAAGAGGATCAAATTTCCCATTTTTTCCTTTATCTTATCTTCTGGTCTCCCATCTAAGAAAAATATCACCTGGTTGAAGAAGAAAATCCCTTGCTTTTCTGTCAAAAATTAATTTCATTTTATCCTGATAACTGATCATATTTTCCCTAACCTTATCCCTATTTTCGCTTAACTCCACCAACTTATTCCTCCTTATGACTAAAGGGCTTGGTTCTTCTTGGACTTCTTGAAATAAAACTACAACAGGTTTTATCAATTGACTAGGGAATAACGCTTTTGTCCCATACACCAAATCAAAAGGAGACTTACCAGTTGATCTTCGAGCAGTGACTCGACTTTCCCAAAGAGAAAACTTCAATTTATAACCCAATATTTTTTATTCTCTGCAATATTTTTCTTCAGAATTCTGACCAATGTCTTGCTCGAAGACTCTGCTAACCCATTCCCTTGGGGGTGATAAGCAGTAGAGTGAAACAAAATAACTTTTTATTTTTGAAAAAAATCAATCAATTTTGTAGATTTAAAAACTTGGGCATTATTTGTTACTAAAACTTCTTCGGGAAACCAAATCGACTGAAAATATTTTCTTCTAAAAATTTCATTACCACCAAATCATTTTCCTTCCTTGTTGGTACTACTTCTACCCATTTTCTAAAGTAATTTTTCCCTGTCAATATCCATTTGTACTTTTCACTGGATGATGGATTGATTTCTCCAAAAAAATATAACTCTCGTTGCCTTAAAGAATCTTCTATAAACACAGGAATTAAAGGCAGTGGTGCTAAGTTCTTTTTCTCAGCAAAAGCTTTACATTTATGATAGCTTCTTACTTATATGAAAACATATGAAAATAATAAAGGCCAGTAGAAACTAGCTTTCAAGATCTTATAAACTGACACTTTCTATCTATAGTGACCTCCACACAAGCTATCATGATACTATTTTATTATCTCAATGGTTTCCCCTTCTATTACTCATAGTAGTAGAATACTAGATGGATCCTTCAAATACAACTTTCTATTCACTATTACATATTTTTGAGCATTCACCTTCAGAGCTTTGTACTTTGATATGTTTAAAGTAGGAGGAAAGCAGATAAAACATAAATAATATACAATATCCTTGTACCACTCAGAACATAAGAACTCGTATTGAATTTTAACATCATATTTGGACTTCTTTTGTTCTTTTGTATTTATTTTTTCTTCAGCTTCAGTTAATACATTTATTCACATGGCATGAAAATTATTTTATGTCAATATCTTGGCTAATCCTTTCCCTTTCACTAACTTCATTAGCTTTATCTCCAAATTATATTCTTAGATTATTTCTATCGACTTTCCCCTTCTCCCTTCAACGCCACTATGAATTAGAACATCTTTGACAGCAGTATTGGCACATATGCAGTTATTTGGGATTGGATAATATACACCCTAAAAGCTTTAGTGCCTTGACCAAAGCATAGGTGGTGAGCCCTGGTATTGCACAAAGAGTGTTGCAACTCCTAGGGGCTACCCTACCTTACTTTATCAACCCGGGGTTCATAAAAAATTTGAGGTGACAGTGCTATATACACAACATATGCATTTTGTTCATGTCATCCACTTTTGCTTTACGAAAGGGTGTTATATCTTAAACTACGAGAACAACTTGAAAGTAAATTGCTGGAAGGAAATGATAGAAAGGAAACTAAACTAAATTGCTGAAATGAAATTATGAGAATGAAACTAATTTAATTCGCGGGAAAAAAATTAGAAGAAAGGAAATTAATTCTAAACTACACTTAACTCGGCCAAATGTCTAAATGCACTCTACTTATCCTATGATCTATCTACCATGCTCCTATCCATGAAACTAAGCTATCCATGACTTAATTCTAACTAAAAAGAGTTAATTTTCATCTTGGAGGCAAGAAAAGGGCCAAAAGAGGCTAATGGGGGGTTTAACACATGAAACGAGGTTTAGAAGCAGAAAGAGGGGGTTAAACCCTTATGAAACTTTATTATAGCGCAAGAAATGACTTTGGAACAGAAAGAATTCAAAAGTGTGATGGCAGAGTGTGATGGAGGAAAAAAGTTGTGATATGCGATGTCGCAATCATAATATCGCAAGTTTAAAGGAATAGCGGTAAAGACTAACAGGAACGAACAAAAATGTGCAAAGTGCGATTCTTGATGTGGTAAACGTTGCGGGTTGTGATCTACGATGTGGAAAGTTCTACGAAGTGTGAAGTGTGACAAGTGACGTGGCAGAGTTATCACATCAGCGGAATGAGCGGTAAGTGTTATGCGAAAATATAAATGATGCGAAGTGCGATTTTGCAACGCGGTAAAAGTTGCGGTTTGCGATTTGCCATGTGGTAATTTCTACGAAGTGTGAAGTGCGATGAGTGATGTGGCGGAGTTATCTCATCGGAAAAATGAGTAGTAAGTGTTATGCAAAAAAGGTAAACGGTATGATTTTGAATTTCGCAATATCGCAATCGGCAAGAACAAGCGGTAAGTGTTAAAGGAAAAGCTAAATGATGCGAAGTGTGATTTGCGATGGGTGATGTGGTGGTGGGACCGACAGTGGAGCGCAATTGTAATATTGCAATTAGTAAGAACAAGTGGTAAGTGTTAAGGGAAAAGGGGAAAAGTTGTGATTTGTGAAGTGTGATGTACAGTGGCGGGAGACTCGAGGAGCAAAGGCTAAGGTTGAGTTTTTGATGGTTTTGAATGGTTTTTCACATGTTTTGCATAAAAAGGTTAAGTCAGTGAGAATAAGTGGGAAAAAAATGGAGATGGAGGGCGTAACAGTAGTACACAGATTGTAACAAAAGAGATGGAAGGGAGATGGAAGACAAAGCGGGAGGTGCTGGAGAACTTCCCTCTGGGATATACTTCCTGTACCTACTATCAACCGGCCTATTTATGCAATAAATACAGACAATGTGTTCATGAAGATACAAGCACTGATCTAATCTATTTTCAAGAAATCATAAGCGAGGAAGCATTTTTGGTTTGTGGGAAAAGGTCTACCCTCCTCGAGCTCTATTGACAGAGTTGACAGGGGAAGGTTGGCCTCACAGCTTCATGGATTTTATCATCTATCCTACCACTCCGCAAGAATATTAAATCTACAACAAAATACAACGGGACGTAAACTAAAACATCAATAAAAATACCAGCAAACTAGCTAAATGTTTAGAAGAAAAACTAGCTAAATGACATGAAAGAAAAGAATGGAAATAACAGAGAAGTTGAGGTACATGGGTTGGGCTCTAACCCACGAGCCCAGCTCTCTGGAACTAGATCAATAAAATGGCATCTCTCTACTCATTTCATAAAAATAACAGTCAGTTACATCCATCAAAGTTTTAACAGAGCCTCATGGTTTTACAGAAAAACTTCGAATCCAATGGAATGGAAGTGGAGTGGAATGGAAGTCTCCTAATTATCTCTTTATCAGATTTATTTATCCTAAAGGGCAGCTACCAACAGCTCCCTAAAACATATTGATTGAGTCCACTTTGGCTCCAACTAAACCATCGATTGAGTGCACTTCATCTTTATTTTGCTTGGCTGCCTTTGATAGTTAAGGAGGGTGGACAACCCCCTTGAATCTCTCCAAGATTTCTCCATAATTTCCTGACATTGTGCTCATTTATTCTCCAATCTTGATCTTCCAGTGGCAGGGAGCAAGTCCCTAAATCATCCCCTTCTCCAAATCTGCGTAATCTGCCCAATATTCTACAAAAATAACCAATATTAGGCACAAATATGCAATTACCTCTAAACCTTCCTAAGAAAATATTAAATCATAAGAAATCATTATTAAGTCCAGAAGGAGAGATTTAATATATCATTTTATGTGCATAAGAGAGGTATATGGGCCTAAGAGAGGTTATATGGGCCTTAATTTATGTCTAATTTAGAGGCCCATCAATAGGCATGCTTCTCTAAGAAAATTTACTTAAGCTTTGCATCTCTTAGCACTTTACTAAAAACTTCCACAAGTTGTTCCCTTTGCTCCTCATTTTTTTGTAGAAGCACAACTGCAATATTAAAGGCAGAAGCAAATGAAAAAATTTGAAAAGGATTTTCATAATTTGGACTTATTAATACATGCACTTCTTGCAAGGCTTCTTTAATTCTAGAAAAAGATTCTCTTGCAACTACACTCCATTTGAACTCAACTCCCTACTTTAACCTATCAGTAATCTCCTTAATAATCTTAGCATAATTAGGAACAAATATTCTGAGGAAATTTATTATCCCTAGAAAAATTTGAATTTCCTTTTTTATCCTTGCCAGGGGTATATTTTTAATTGCTTCTACTCTCACAGGATCTATCTTCACTTCTTCCTTTGAAACAATATGGCCTAATAACTTTCCTTTCTTTAAAGCAAAATGATACTTCTTAGAATTCAAAGATAGACCATACCTTCTGCATTTTTTGAAAGTCTGTTGTAAATGATCCAAATTCTTTTCATCTCATTTTGAGAAAATAGTTATATCGTCCAAATAAATCACCAAAAACTTATCTTTTTCACCTACAAATGCTATGTGCATAGCCCTCTGAAATGTGGTTCCATCATTCATCAGTCCAAAAGGCATTCTGGAATACATGAAAGTGCCCCAAGGAGGTGTAAATGATGTTTTATTTTGATCCTCTTTTTCTACTACAATTTGATTATAACCAAAAATTCCGTCAATCAATGATAATCTATATGACCATGTTACCTTTTGTAAAATATTCTCCATTTTGGGAAAAGGATAATTATCTTTCAAAGATGTCCTGTTCAAATTTCTTAAATCAACACACAATCTTATCTCTCCATTTTTCTTACAGGCACTAGATTTGATACCCAATCTGAATACCTTAAGGGAAATATTATTTTTTCCTGCAACAAATTTTTGACCTCTTTTTCAATTGAAGGTAATAATAAGGGATCTATCTGCCTTAAATTTTTCCTAAAATCCTTTACCGTTGGTTTCAAAGGAATCTTATGTTGAATAATACTAGTATCATAAGTCTTTAAATCCTCATATGACAACGCAAAAATATCAACAAACTTCTTGAAAATACTTACATACCTTTGTTTGAAATGTTTTAGAACTCCTTTGAATAATATTACCATTTTTTGTTGTTTATATGTTCCCGGGTTACATTCCTCTACGTATTCTTCAAGGTCTTCCTTCTTCGGATTTATTACAACGTCATTAGCACTGAATAATCTCACCAGTGGTACCAAACCTTTTGGTATTACATTATCCTTAAGTTGCAATATTTTTGTATTCCCTATTGAATCCTTCAAAGAAACTGTATCCTTTTTTTCTCTCCAACATCTTCATCCTGATCAATTTCCAAACTAGAGAATTCTCCTATCATTCCCAAAAAATATTTAATTTGTTCTTCAACCTCAAAAGCCTGTCAATGTTTCACATTATCTGGAATTGAGGGCATGTGTCTGATTTCTACCTCATATCTTAGTTTGGGATTAAGATAAGGTTTAAAATAACTAGTTGCAATTTCTAGAGAGCCAGCAAGCCTGTTTCCTTCTCTAGGGATAAACTTTATACTAAAAGAAATAAAGTGTCAACTAAGTCCAATACTTCATTTCTGTAAGTTCTCAACCTCAGATGTCTTGCCTGGAAATGATTCTTAACCTGATTAATAACCAATTCAGAATCCCCAAAAATAGATATACATTGTACTCCCAATTGTTTAGCAGTTTTCAATCCAATAATTAAATCTTCATACTCTGAGTTATTAATGGTAGAATCAAATTCTAATTTGTAAGAAAATGGCATAAGATTAAATTTTGGATAAATTAAGAGAATACTTGCACCATTACCATCCTTTGAATAAGAACCATCGAAATATAGCTTCTAAACTCCATTTTATGTCAGATTCTTACTCTAAATTACTTAATGGAGCTGTACCTGAGTATCTTCAGCAACTTCTGCAACTTCTTGCTGCATAAAATAGGAAAAATCATCTTTTTCCTGGCTGTACAAAAGATAATTACTTGAACTCTCCTCAGTAATGGTTTTAACAAACCTGGTTTATATATATAATCTTCTCTCCTCACCACCAAAAACTAGAATTATGGCATAAGTAAAATATAGCCTCAAAACACCTCCCAACTTAGCCCCCTGAGACCTGGAAAGAAGCATCCCAAAATGGGCTGGGATATATGCCACCACCACATCCATCACGAGACTTTTGGCTGAAATTTGGGCTAGGAAATAACCAGATCTTTAATTAATCCCACACACTTAACCTTTTTAGAATCAAAATAATAAAGATCCTTATAGGGTTTATTGATTTTCAAATTCAATTTCTTCATAACTGACAATGGCATTAAATTTTTAGAAGCCCTTGAATCCAACATACAATTATGAAGCATAAAATAATTCACTAACAAAGAAATGTAAAAGGGAGGAGTAGATGAATCCACCTCTTCAACATGAGGACCAAACATCACCATTAGTCTCTCTTCCTGCAAATTTATTGTTTCTACTACATTATCATCTTGAGAAAGGTTAATAAAATCTGAAATATTCTTTTTATATGTTGGATTTTTATCCAACTCATCCAAATGAATTTGTATCTTCATCTTCTCCAATAATGTTATTAAGTTAAAAGAATTACTTAGCTTTATTAATTTCTCTGGATCCTCATCACTCTTCTTCAAATTTGAAATTTTCTCAGATGAATGAGCATATTTTTTCTTATTCTCACCTTTTGATCTTTATCGTGAACTTTCTCCCTGTTGAAATGTAGTTTTTTCTACTAAATGAATTTGTTACTTTCCTTTATCAAGCTGCTTCAAAGGTTGTTGGGGAGTCACCATCTATTGAGGTGATAGATCTTCTCGCACCTCTTCATTATTATGTAGCCTTGATATTTTTCTTGATCTCAAATAATATTTCTTATGTAGCTCAGCTTGCATAATATCAGTAAAAAAAAATTCAGTATTGATCAATTTCTTTCTCATCAAGAGACTCGTATGTTTCAACACTAAAATCCTGATTTTCATCATCTTCTATTTCATCTGCATATAGTGGATATATGATTTTCCTGCTCCTTTGCACTCTCTTCTATTGTATATTCAAACCCATATTCCATATAAAAAGGAGGTTGGATCTTATCATGATCCTTTCTTTCTCTTTACATAATCTGAAGAGGTTGTATTCTAAACAATGGGTTAAACTTTCGATTTTGACCCTGCTAAATTTTCATAAGATGGTTTTTGTTTTCAAGTTCTAACTTCGCCAGTTTATTTGATAATTTTTTAATGACTTTAGTCATATCTTCCAATCTTTGATCATGCAAAACTTCTTCTTTTCCCTTTCCCTTATCCTGCGCTTGTTTCTTTCCTTTAGTTTTTCCTGTTGCGGTCAAGTTTGCTTCAATTTCTAAAGCATCCATTTGGATCTGATCCAAGGTAGGGGACCTTCTTTACCTCAAGGTGAAACCAAAATCTGATTCAAAATCACCAGCAAAAAAATCTTTTTCTCCAGCAAGTGGAGGTTTTATTTCTGTTGGAAGGCTATTATACAACTTGTTAAATCTTTTAATAAAGTTTGCAAAATTTTCTTCTTGTTTCCTTTTAATAGCATTAAATTCTTTCAAAAAGTTCCCATGATCCTTATTTTCACGCCATCTCTGAGTGAAAATATTTTTCAACTCTTCCCAAGTGTTAATCAAATTAGTTGGAAGGGTTTTGAACCATTTTCTATCTTCTCCATCTAAATACTAAACAAATAACCTCAAAACCACATCAAGATATTCAATATTGATGTTTTCAGTGAAGGCACAAGAAATATGTTTCTTTGTTGATATTTCATCCTCCCCTGTGAAATGAGGAAACAATATAAGGTAGTCATGTGGCATTTCATTCATTGGTTGAGCAAGGTTTAATGGAGCATACCTATTCAAAAGAAAAGCAGGGACTGCCATATTGAGGTTTTAATTTGTACCCGCTTGAAAAACAAAAGGTGGAGGGGGTAACATAAATATAGGGACTGGTTTTTTTAAAGGGGAAATATGTTTTTTCGAAGCTGCAAAATGAATATTTCTAACTTATTGAAAATCTGGGAAAGAAAAATAAACTGACTCAAATGACCTTTCCTCCAAAGTTGGTTCGGGAAAAACTGTCTGAGAGGATGCAGTTCCTTCTTCAAAGAAATGAAAACTTTTGAATGAAAAACAAAGGTTTCTTGATTATGACTTCTACCAGGATTAGATAGGGTAGGGCTTGGAGTGACTGGCGATTTGGATTTCCAAACCCTTCTTGATACTAACTTTTCTGGATCAGACAGGACCGGAAGTTTTTCCTATGAGGTATCTAACCTCGTGTGTGGTATTTTGGAAGCCAGGTATATAGCTATGATGAAAAAATACAGCCTATCCCATTTCTTTTTCATCAATCAAAGAAATTATTTCTTAATAAAAACCCAGGGAAAAATTTCTTCGTGTCTCCGTTCCCTGGTAACTGCGCCAAAAAATGTTGTACCTTGAGAAACAATCTCAAGCTGTGTTGAGATCGGTGCTCAAGACATTTATCATAACTTTGAAATATAATTTTTATTTCCCTTTAATTTTGAAAAACCAGAATATAATACTTAAAACACTTTAATATTTATAACAGAACAATACTCTTCACAATGCATTCAAATGATGAATACAAATGAACATGAATCAGATAGGAACGTTGGTGGAAAACTTATGATAAGAGGTTGCTAATACATAATCTATTATCTTGGTTTTAGAAGAACATGGTTAAGCAGAAATGACATTCAGAATAAAGGAGCACTTCATTAAGGAATTTAACTCTAAATAAAATATGTAATATTAGAGACTAGCAACTACATTACTTCATTCTAAGAAGAATTAAAACACAAGATGGAACAGGAAAAACTAATTGTACGCAACAATATCTAGAAATTATTCTGAAAATTTTTATTCATCATCATAAAGGTCAAGTACAAAATTTGTGGTACTCTAAGGTCCAAAAATACGGAACCTCTTTCATCTTCAGAAAAAAATAATAATAATAATAAATAAATAAAATAAAAATTATATACAAATTTTCAAAATAGACAGTTATAAAATTTTCAACTTCCTAAACTACTTTCTTCCGACTATTACATTGAAAATATAAAATAAGTATCTCTTCGGAAAATTAAGTAAAAGATCAAATAAACACTTGGTCACTGAGCAACTTGAGATTCTGGAACAGAGTAAGTTCCTATTTCTATATCTTTCGCTTGTGGAGACATCCACACTTTGCATCTCCTCCACAAGTCTACATTTGAGCCAGAACAATTGACAAGTTTCACATGGGCCATTCTGAAATTTGTAATCCTGAAATATGTTGGACTTTATGCAAATAAATTCTTCATCATCCATGGCAGATGGAATTATTTATGTAAATAATTAACAATATTGGCTCCCTTTAAAATAGCAGTCTTTTCGTAAGTATTCCTAATCTTGATTTTTGCCTCCACCAATAATGTCTCATAGGTTTCCCAAGGGAGTAAATTTCCCTGTTGGTCCCAGCAGGATGGTAGACTAGCCCTGGTTCCCTTCTCAAACAAAATATTAAATTTTGTTACTTCTCCCTTGAATTCATTCATTTTTTTCTCTGCAACTTTCCTTTATTAATTCTTAGCAATTATAACACACATTGGGTCATGTTCAGCACAAGAGAGAATCACATATGTTCCTTCAAACATAAAGTAGGTGCGTTTGTTGAATGTCTAGTTGTAAGTGTGTCATGGTTCTTCTATGATGAAAGGGGGGAGAAAGTGAACCTCTAAGAGAGAGGTAATAGTACCACCCTATAAAATATGCACACAAATAGGAAATATACATCTAACATCTAGCAGAATAGTCCACAAAGATGTGATGATAATTACAATGATTACAACACATTCTCCATATGATAAGCACTAAAATAACTGAAATAGTTCAACTACTTTAGTACAGGTTTGAATCATAAACATTCATTAAAATTTCTTACAAATATTCATAATCCATGCATGAAGAATTTGTTGGAAATCAGGCTTCATATATTAAGTAAATGTCCCAAGACACATGTAAACAATGAACACCACTAGCTCCAATAATGGAGCATTAGAGCCACTACTTTCTCCCCAAAGGAACTAACTTGTCTCTATGATGCTTTATGGGAGAAGCCAAGGTGAAATACCTTTTCTTGTACAATGAAGGTGTATTAGTATAACCAATGGGGTGATCGTTCACCTCCTTTGTGACACTTTAACTAACCTCGTAATTTTTTGACTTCCCTATGACTTTTCAGCCTTTACATGGCTCTTTACATTATGTACATTTCCTTTGGACTTCCACTTTATAATACATTTCGAATAATAATTTACAATAATCCACAAAATGATGTGGCACATGATGACTCGTGACATGACATAACATGAAATTAATGCCACAGATTTCATGATGACATGGAAACTTCAAGCCATTCTTTGTTGTTTCTTTCTTTCTTTCTTCTTGAAGATGATCCCTTCTTCACCTCTGCATGGCTTAAACATGAGGAGGCTTCAGTGTTATTAGGGCTTGGGTGGTTGTCACAAACGGATGTCCCTATGCTTCCTTCTTATTGGTCAACTCATATTTTCAACTACAGGAGTGTCATCTAGCATGATATCCTTCTCCATATCCCGCTTTATCATATTTTCATAGCATGATAGAGTACCTACACCTGCAATTCACTCATGACAAGATGACATCAGTCCAATAAAACCCCTAATCTAAGATGTTGCATGATGATCCACTAACTGACATGGAACTAGGTGGCAGGCTAAGAGAGAGGCTCAACAAGTGTGTAATCGCGCAGTTCAGGTAGTCAAGGGTCAAGATTGACCTTGAGACTACACAATGCGAAATTCATGCTAGATTGGGCTTCATGATTGTGCAGTTGGGAGGTTCAATGAGCCAGGATGAAGGCTTGAGCACTCAAGTTTCCCACAGCACAGTGTTGGAAGGACATAGAGGCGAGGTGATTATGAAATTGTGCATTTCACGAGATCAAGGGTTGGAATTTAGGGTTGATACTACACAATGTGTAATTCAGGCCACATTGGAGAAGTGATTGCACAATTTTGGAATTGAGGAGCTGGGCTTAAGCACTAGGATTGCGTAGTGCGCAGTTCTAGGAGGAATAAACTATGCATTGTGTAGTTCCAAGGTACAAGGCTACTAATTAAGGGATGAGACCGTGCAATGCAAATTTTAGGCTGGTTGAGAGAGGTTGAGTGGTCTAGTCAAGTATTTTTCCCAAATTTCACTAAGTGTCACATTAGTGCCATGAAGTTGAACAAAAAAAAACATTGAGTATGATATAACACTTAGATTACTTGACAAAACAACAAGGAACACTCAGAACACATGAATAACAAACTTCCTTCAATGCGACAACTTTGCGATGGTTGGCACCAAGTGCGACACTAAAGATACACTTTACTACGACCATGACGACACTTGCGTGATAATGCTTAAAACTTTAGAAATGAGTGTGACACATATTTACATGGTAAGACCAAATCATTTACACAAATATTACCCATTGAAAACACCAAAAGTATCTTTTACATATTGTACGAAACTTAACATGCTAAAAAATGACACTTTTATTTTCTCACAAACGAGACTAAAACACTTAGAGAAAGCACTGCAATGTGTTATGCAACCAGCTCAAAGAACAGAATAAAGATAGAACAACGAAATAAAATTGTCCTCTTTGAGGGGGAAACCTCCTTTACATTAAATAAATGAACAATTCTTGGATGATAAAAATGATAAGACATCTTTGGTATAGATAGGAGTCTAAGGGGTCATAATATAATTAGAGCCTACATAATAATAATGTAAGGGCACAAAATAAAAATAGTGGGCTTTCATGGGGCATGACAATAACAACATGGGGGACACATGGATAGAACAATAACAATAGGGGACTACACTAGAAATAACTATAAGGGGAATACACTAGTATTATAGGGACCTAACATGCCCTTCTCCTTCAAACAAGTGTTGTCCTCAATGCTTGAGTAGTTCTGGACGCTTCTGCATAAAATTATCATCCTCCTGTGTAGAGTCTTCAACAGGTAAGTTCTTCAACTTAATCAGATACTCTGAAATTAATTGATTTTGAAGTTGTCAGGCTCTTGTCTCTGTGATTTCTTCATGCTCAAATGTGATTTTTCCTTCTTCATTAATTTCTAGCAACATTGTTAGAACCGGGATATTGTCACAAATAACCTTCTTTAAGCATGAAACATGGAAAAATGGGTGTGATCGAGAAGATGTAGCCAATTCCAATTTGTATACCACAGTACCAATATTTTGCAACACCTTGTAAGGACCATATTACATGAGTGATAATTTATTATCCTTCTTAGCTTGATTTAGGGAAAAAATTTTGTATGGTTGTAGCCATAAAAATACCTAGTCACCAACATCATTACAGCTTTCATGAAAATGTTGATACTCATGTTGTTTCATTCGATTTTGTGCTAGAGTGAGGTTATTATTTAAGAGTTGGAGAACTTATTTTTGATTCTCAGATTTAAAGTCATCCCAAAAATAATCCTTCTTGACCATGTGGTAAGTTTTTAAAAATTCTGAGTGCCCTCCTAAGGGATAGGTGTGCAATTCCAAAATAATATTTTTCTTAAGTTGGGAATTCTTACAAAGATATAAGATATATTTTCACCATAATGAATCACTTTTCCAACTAAATGTATCAGATGCATTGGTATCTTGCTACAACATTTGAATCAGTTTCCACACCTCTTCGTTATTCTTCCATTCATCCCTTGCTTTAGTTATCCAATCAGGTTGGACAATAAAAAGGGCACAAATAAATGCTTCCACATCCTCATCCTTTCTTGAGATTGCATCTGCAACAAAATTTTGCTTCCCTTTTTTGTATGTTATTTCAAATTCATAACCCAACATCTTTGTGATCCATTTTTGGTGTGCTTCTGAAGATAATATTTGTTCCAAAAATTATTTAAGACTATCATGATTTGTTTTTACCTTGAAGTGTCTTCCCATTAGGTAAGGTATCCATTGCTTTAGTGCATGTAGTATTTCCAACATTTCCTTCTAATAAATAAGTTTGTTTAAATACTTTCCTTTGATTGGACGACTTTCAAAAGCAATGGGTCTTCCTTCTTGCTTTAAGATGGCACCAATTCCATTTCCTAAGGCATCACATTCCAAAATGAAGGTTTTTCTGAATTCAAGCATAGCTAATATCAATTCTTGGCACATTGCCTATTTAATATGTTCAAAGGCCTTAGTTGATTCTGGAGTCCAAGAAAATGCATATTTCTTCAGTAATGTTGTTAGAGTTGTTGTTATTCTCCCATAATTCTTTAAAAAATTGTGATAATACCCTGTCAACCTGATAAATCCCCGAAGATGCTTTATGGTTGTGGGGATCTTCCATTCCTTAATTGATTTAATTTTGTTAAGGTCTACCTTAACACCCCCATGAGATACAATATGACCCAAATATTGCACCTCATGTACACCAAAGAAACATTTGGTGGTTTTTGCATATAATTGCTTCTCCTCCAATAGTTTGAGCACCCTGTCAACATGTTGAACATGATCCTTCCAATACTTGTTGTAGATTAGTATATCATAAAAAAATACTAACACAAAAATTTCTAAGGAAGGGTTTGAAAATGGAATTCATCAAACCCTGAAATGTCGAAGGTGCATTAGTAAGGCCAAAAGGCATGACCAAAAATTCATAATGACCCTCATGAGTTCTAAATGTCGTTTTCAGAATGTCTTCATCCTTCATTCTAATTTGATGATATTCTGGATGAAGATTCAGTTTGGTGAAGTAAATTTCTCCATGTAATTCATACAACAATTCATCAATGACGGGGATGGGAAATTTATCTTTAATAGTGAGATTTTTTTAGCTCCCTATAATATGGACACATACCCCATGAGCCATCCCTCTTATGCACCAATACTACTGGAGCAGAGAAATAACTTTGACTAGGTTGAATTATACCAACCTCTAACAGTTTTGCAACCATACATTCAATTTCACTGTTTTAGGCACATGGATATCTATAAGGTCTGATGTTTTGAGGAACGCTTCCTTGAATAAAATTAAGTGGCATGATCATGATCATGAATAGTTGGGAGGCCTTTGGGAGTCTGAAATACCTTGGAATGATTGTCTAAGAATTTTTGGAGATATGGAAAAATAGATGATTCTGATGTTTGAACCTCTAGTGAGCATAATTGTGCAATTACGCCCCATTGTTATTTCTTCAAAAGTTTTTTCATGCCATTAGAGTTGATTATATTTCCTGATTTCCCTGTGATACCCATTAATGAAACTTCCTTTCATTCCCAAAAAAAATTCAAGAAAAGTTCTTGAAAATTAAAATCTATCGTCCCCAAGGATTGTAACCATTGGAATCCTAGTGTAACATCAACACCACCCATTGGAATGGAAAGAATTCGACTATTCAATACATATTCCCCCATGGTTAGCTTGATATTATGGCACTTTGTAGAGAAATTTATAGTTCCTCCATTTTCAACCATCACTTGACACTCGAGTGTTGGATATAGGAAGAAATTTAATTCCTTGGCTATCTTACAATAAATAAAATTATGAGTGCCACCTGAATCAATCAGCACTATTACCTTTTTCTTCTTGATATATCCTTCTATATTGAGCGTTTAAGGAGTGGTAATTCCTGCCAATGCATTACAAGATATGTTTGGATTCATTTCTTCTTCCTCGGGGGTTGGTTCGTGGTCTATATTCTCCTCTTTTGATATTTCTTGTTCCTTTTCTTCCTCCTATTCACAATATATGTAGATTAATTTTTTCTCAACACACTTATGTCCTTTAGTGAATTTGTTATCAAAACTGTAACAAAGCCCTTTTTCTCATTTTTCCTCCAATTTTTGTGGCATCAAACTTGTAGGTTGTGGAATTCTAGGAGCAGCAACATTTCCATATTTATAGATGTGAGTGGTAGAATTCCTTGTTGCCATAATTTTTCTTTCAACTTTTCTTTCCACCTTGAATTGCTTCTCCAATGAATCATGTTCCGAAAGGCGAACCTCACGTTCAATGTTATCCTTCAAATTCCCTATGAAGACATCAATATTATGGTCCTCTGGAATATCACTTACCCTAATATTCAATTTTTGGAGGTCCTCAATGTGCTCTGCCATTGAACCCTTTTGTTTGAGATTTATCAATTGGTTAAAGAAGGCGTTGCTCATTGTATCCTCATAATGTGCAATCATTTCCTCCATAAAAATTTACTAAGTGACTATTGATTTACGAGATAAAATCCATAGATACCATACAAATTGATTGGGTTCTAAATATAAAGTTGCAATGCATACTTTTTGTGTGTGTTGCACATCATGGAGATCAATATATTGCTCCATTTGTAGTATCCATGTTATTGGATCCTTTCCATAAAACTTCATCATATCAATCTTTAGAATGTGGTGGTTTTTAAACCCAAAAATTGAGTCTCTAAAATCATAATTCATATTCCATTTTTCCTCATCATTATTTTCATGGATTACCTTGTTACCACTAGGAAGTCTTTCTTGGAACAACTTTGTCAACCCTTCCAATTTGGCATTCATCGTGTCCATGTCTACTTTAAAAAATTCCATATTTCCTTTTAAACCATCCTTGAAACCTTCTATGTCCATTTTTATTTTTACTTCTAAACCATCCATCTTAACATTCATCATCACTTTCAATTAATTTTTTTTACTCTTTGCGAGAGCGAAATTAGTTGCACTTGGTCTCGTAATTTTGACATATCATGTTGCATTTCTTCCTCTTCTCCATGCATCATAGAAGAGATTTTTGGTTGCTTACTAGGTGTTTCCATTTTTTTGTTTCAAGGAGTTTTGGATTTAAACAATGATATCTATGTTTAACAATTCCCTTTGAATCACTTCAAAGTTATTTTTTAAACAAACGTTATGCAAAATTTAACAAAATACACACCATTTTCTTGCTTTTTAGGAGCTCTATATTGAAAATATTGTATATTTGTAATTTTGGATATCCAAGATCTTAATTTTCATCTTATCGAATCCATCTAATTCTTCTTTCCAACCCCATAAGTCAAACCAATATTGTATTCTTCAAGAAAGAGTTATGCTCAATCTCCCACAATGTCCTGATTATAAACTAGTTCAGTATAAAAAACTTGTAAAGAGTGCCAAGTATCAATGTTTCAAACTGTTGGGGTTCCCATGTTTTGGCCAGATTGGCAGGACCAAAAGATGAGACAACATCAGAACCACTTTCAGACCTCGGGATCTAGCCCTCCTGGGTCCAGAGAGGGATCTCTCTATATAGGCAAAGGTTTTATGTCTTTGAAGCTCAGAAGTTAAGATATTAGGCTAGTTATAGGAACGGGGTTTGTTTGTTTGATTTTTGCTTGGTTGTTGGGAATAAAGAAAGGAAGGTTTCAATATAAGGCAAGGATGAGCAAAGAGGGTTTTATGCAAAGGAGAGATAACTCAGATAACACTCGAGACCATTGGGAAATGAAGTCTAGAAAGGGTTTACTTGCTATTCAATATGCAGGCTTTCAGTTGGGCTAGTCATCTAAAGCATTGGATCTTAAAGATGATAGTGTGGCATGAAATGGAAAGGTAGAGGGTGAAAGGGCAAGGAAACCTCCAAGGTGACCTTTCAGGAATGAGATCCAGGGACAGGAGATGCCATTGGACAACCTGTGATCCCAAAACCCAAAAGGTTAACTCTTCAGACAAGGAAACATTAAAGGTTTAGAAAACAAAGGTGAAAACCTGAGATCAGAGAGAGAATTTGAACTCTCAATGCTTTGGCATCCAGCTTAAGGGAACTTAGAAAGGTTCAATTAATTGAAAGGGACCCTAATGAGACCGAGACAGAGTTATAAACTCCCAGTATCCCATTTCATTCAATTAAAGCCTAACATGAACATCTAAGAACAGATTCATTAATTCACACATCAGCTAGCAGTAAATATTAGCCACTACACTGGTTAAATTAACCTGAATCAGTGCTTAGATAACACATATAGCATAAAAAAATGAAGGCAAGGAGAGAAGAAACATAGGGTACCAAGCAAGGGTAAATCCTATGCCAGATTTCTGATGTGAGCCAGAAGCAATGAAATGTGATGAACTACGAAGGAAAACAAGATAAAGATAGAAAAAACATCACCGCTGCTTTAAATCAGGATCCAAAGAAATGTGCTTGTCATATTAAAGAGCAACACCAGTCATGTACAACATTACCAACAACTTGATATTCAGTCTGAAAACATCTTCCTCAGCCTATCTTACAACTTTACACAAAGAACTATGTCTCAAGAAAAATAGCTTACAGTTCATCTGATCAACAACCCTTGCAATGAGTTTCTTCATGATTCTTATAGCTGAAAGAGGGGCAGAGAAGGTAGATGAAGCACTAAATGAAACATTAACATAGAGCAGGAAGAGAGACTCGAGGCCCATTCTGTTTTAATGTCTATGCATCAAACTTATGTACTCTTTGGATGAAAGAGTGGTCTTCGGCACGCTGAAATTTACTCCAGGTATGTTCTTTGATGTACTTTGATGCAGTACTCTGCAATACTCTGGTGAATAGAAAAAAGGTAGATAAATGACTTCAGGTCCGCCATACTGTGTATCAAATGCTTCTGGCTAGCATTAGGACTGTTGTCGGGGCGGAGATCTTCTCAGGAACGGTATAGAATGAAAGCAGTATGGGCACTTCGTCCTTTCCCGGAAAGAACATTCTGCTGATGGTGACACTGATATATTGTTTTCTACGTGCTAGGCCTTTCTGTGTGTTTCATGAGGTCTTCAATCTGGAACTTTGCCTTTAAAACACTGAATTAAGGCTTAACATCTCTGATAATGTGCATTAGAACTCCTTAACTCTGTATTGATACTCTTGGCCGCTTCATGACGGTCTCTGTCAGTGAAATCTGAGCTTTAATGGCTCTGGAAAGGTTTTACGGAGTTTAACTCTGTTCTTTTAATGAAAATCATGTCATAACACCTTCCCAGGCTCTTCTCCATAATTTCAGTCCCTGAAAAAGATCTTCCCTACGTTCTGTGCCACTGTAACAGTGACTGTGAACCATGGCGGTTCCCACCACCTGTAACCCTGCGACATCACACGAACACGTTAAGAAACCGGTGCATAGGGTCGGACGCTGTGGAAGATTGTGAGCATGGAAGCGCAGCATGGTGAAAATGGTGGATGCAAATGGTAAATGGTGGAATCATGCAAGATGATGGTGAACAATGCAGTGAAACAGTGGGAAAATGGTCTAGTGAAAGTTCGGCAGAACATAACAAACTTTAATGCAAACATTAAAATTTGACCTTTGAATGAAATACCAAAGGAAAAAATGAAAATGTGATGAAAACATATGAAATGGGTTGATACGGTGGGACCCGGTCAATGGCGGGGGCGATCTAACCTGGACCGTCGGATCTCAGGAGGAGATCGATGGTCGTGATCGCGTCGGGGGGTGATCGCTTGTGGGCCAGGGGTCTTGTTTTCTTTAGCTATCCCCTGAGAATCTTTGGGGCGTGATCACCATCAGATGGCCAACCTCAGATCGGACGGTGTACACGCATATCATGTCAAGCCCGCAGTCGATCTTTAACGCGCGATGAGAGTGGGTTCTCAAAACAGCTTGAGGACACGTGTCGGTCGGTGATGTTGATCGCTGTCGATCGAGAAAAACAACCCTCCATACAAAAGGGGTGCGATGAAGACTGTCGTTTTTGTACAGTGATTGACTGCGGGGGCCACCAGGGCGACTGACTTGTGGGCCGTCGATCTGAAGGATGGACGGTTGAGATTAAAAGATGGAGTGGGAGGCATAGGGGCAAGTGAAATAGGCAGAAGAGAGGGAGAACGTTGGATCTAAGGGGATTCAACGGCTAAGATTTGATCGGGGGAGGACGACGGAGGTTAAATGGGCAGAGCTCGATTCAATCCTGACCATTGGTTCTTTTGGATTCAACGGTCAAGATTGGATCGCTGGACCACGATCGGAGGGAACAAAGAGTGACACAACAAAAAGTTCCGATGAGCGATTATGCGAGATTGTGATGGTCGTTGGATTAAACGGTGAATCAACGACAGAGATCATCATCGGAGGGTTTACCAAGGAATGAGGTGGGCGTGGTAAGACATTGCGTGGACCGTTGGATCTATTCAGATTAACGGTGGTGATTTCTTCAAAGGCCAACGGACCAAAAACACTATCGCATCGGAGATTTTCTGTTTACAAAGGAAATGTGCTCCGCTCCAAATCTCCGATTGCGATAAGCGCTTTACGGCTAGCACTTGGTTTTAGCGCCCAGGTCATGTGGGGAAATGGTTTTGGGGCTGGGTCAAAGGGGGCTAGCCTGTTTAAAGAGGAAAATGGGTTTTTTAGCCTTAGAGATAGTGTTTTAAGGCCAAAAGGAGGTTTTCGGTAGAGGTAAAAAATGGGGATTTGAAATCAATTGAAGGATTTTCACTTGTTTCGAAGGATGAAACGGATAGTTTAGGGGATTTGGAGGGATTTTGGGAAAAAAAGGGGAAATTTTAAGAGTGGGAAGAAGATTAATAATGGGGAAATTTTCATAGGTACAAGGGAAAATGGGAGGCTTTCTGAGCACAATTTTCCACAAGCATTGAGGCTTTTTGGATGGGAAAAACAGTGAGGATACTTTAAAAAGGAAATGGACACACAGAGGCTTCAAGGATGAGATATTTTCATGGGAAATGTATCTCTTGAAGGCTCATAAAAAAATTTAGCCACCTGTTTGCTTGACAAAAATTTCATAGGTGGCTAACAGTGGCTCCACATGGGGATGGCTTCTTCTTGAAGGAGTCAAAAATTCAGAAAATAAATCTTGGGAGTAGGCTAGATGCCTGATCTTTGAGCCCTCTCTCTTCTTAAACATAATAAATCAGCAGAAACATTCCCAAACAATCTACCTACCCGTCCTACAATCCTAGCATTTTTTCTTCAAGGTGCATTTGAATTTTCATACCTTCTTCATCATTTTTATTGAAAACAGAAAACACACTAATCTAATACTAACCTTATCACTCCATGAGGCTAGATTAAACTGTTGGCCTCACATGTTTTTCTACCTAATCTAATATCTGCTGGGATTAAACTGTCCAGCAGATTTATTCTCTATATTCTAAGACAGAAATTGAAAAACAGTCAAACTAGGATTTTACCCTAATTAAAATTTCTTTCACCATATAAAATAACTCATTTGGTCATATTTAACCCAAAACAAGGAAATTAATTAAATAAATCCTTATTTATTTAATTATTTCCTAAGAACAAGTTATTTAAATCATTATTTAAATAATATTCTTAGTTAAATTTGACTAAATCATCCATAAATAATTAAATAAACCATCATTTATTTAATTATATTCCCATCATTCCCCTAAAATGATAAATAAATCATTTATTTATTTATTATTTATAAATAAAGGAATTGACCCAAGTCAAGAATCCTTTTCCCTCCAACAAATATAATAAAATATTCCTAAAAGGTGCTTCTAGAATTCAATTAATAATATTTTATTCATGCACCGAGTTCTAGACCGCCCCAATATTTTGTTATAAATAGGGGGGTTTTCCCCATTCATTAGTCACCTTCATTGCATTAGATCACACTAGATCTATTCTTGGTCACCATTTTCCATTTTTGCTTTATGAACTCCCATTGAGTTCCATGTTTGTTTTTCTACACCACTAAGAGAGAGAAATGTTAGATCTGAAACACTGAGGACTTTCAAGAACCCATCCCACTGAGGAGAACCGGAAAACACCTTTCTTGTTTTCCTCTCAGGTGCCCCATTCTTTAATATAATACAAAATTATTTCATATACATTCTTCTTGTCTTGTTCATTGGATCTATGGAGCTATGTTATTTTTTATCTGCTTAATATCTTTTGTGCTTAGATCTGAATTTGTGCAGCAATCTTAAAGGTATTTTGCAGCCATAATCGATGTTAGGGCTATTTTTTATGCGTAGCTAAAGTGATATTTTACGACGAAAGATTCATACTAACAATTGGCGACTCCACACGGGTTTTATTTCACGACCGCTGTCGTTTTATCTGTTCCTGCATATCCAGCTGTTTCAGACCCTAGGGTTTCTCTTCTGTTTACTATTTTTCCTATTTTTATGGTGCTTTCCACCTCTAAAACCCTCAAACAGTCAATTTTTTAACTTTCGTGTGTTTCTGGCCCTATTGCGCAGGTGACCGACATCAGCCGCAGCTGAGACGACATTTTTTTTCTGAAATCTGCAGCCGAGAGTGCCAGAAGTGCAGGTCACACTTTTTTGGCCAAAAAATGCGTCCTGGAGCTTCAGGTCGTGGAAAACAGCCCAAAAAGTGCGACATGAGCGAAAAACGGGTCAAAAACTGTGACCTGGCCTTTTTTCTGGAATTTTTCTGAAATTTTTCTGGGTTTTGTCTCAACCTCTGTCAGGGTTTTCTGACCTCTGTCTTCGCCCGTTTAGACCTATTCTTGCTCTGTTTTACTCAACTAAGTGGGAATATAGCCCCCTAGGGCTTCAGTACCCTCCACTTTTTGTGGGAGAGTTTTCTCTGTTTCATAAGTCTGAATTTCCAGAGTTTCAACCTTTTTTCTTTCTGATCTGATACCTCCTTTTCAGATCCCTACAGATTAGCTCTTCTCCCTTTCAAAACACCTTATATAGTTTTGATTGGGTTCATTTCAAGGGCCACCTCCTTGTCCATTCTATTTTTAGCTGATCTCCTCTTTTTTAACAGCAACCTTGCCTCTGCCTCTTTGCTATATTTTGCACCTCTTTTCAGCAGATTTCTCCTTTAGATCCCTGTTCCTCCCAACTTTAGATCTATTGGCCTTCTTTTTAGTGTGTTTTGATTAGATTTTTTCCCTCTTATAGACTAGTTTTGAGAGACCCGCCTCCTTGGGTTAGATTGATGCATTGTTAGCTGTTAATTTTCTGTTATTTTAGTCTTATTTACTGTTCTCTGTAGATTTATTTTCAGTTACGCAGCACACTTTTTATTTTATTCTCAAAACGTTTGGGTTTAAAAGTTAAAATTAACACACGCCACACACTGACCCTAAGTGAAGAAGAGCTTGGTTAACACCGCCTGTCAAAGACTTTAAAATCAATTGACACTGCACCTCTCTACCCTTGTTTTGACATTGTACTCACTTGATCTTTCACCGCCCTGCCTTTATCAGTTTTTCTTCTTCCCTTCATCGTTGTGCCTCCAAGGCGTTTATCCCGAAGACTTCTTAGCCTTCACCCTCAGTTTCCGGTTGGTCGACTTGCTCCTTCTCGTTGTCGTCGAGTTAGTCCTCCCCGTTTTCTGATTCTTTGGTTTCTTCCCCTACTTCTGGTTCTCCCCCTGTTACCTCCACCATGTCTGGTCCAGGGCCTAACGCTAGTGGCCACCCCGGCCCTAATGCTGGGCCTGTTACTAGTGGAACCACCACAGGAACTACCTCGACTACTCCCTTGCTCCCCTTCATGGTAGGCCTTAGTCTCCCCGATTTCAATCAGTTGGTCAATGATCCTATCTGCCACGATGTTAGTTGGCCTGTTATGCCAACCAAGCTCCCCTCTGACATTCCCAAGTTTGAAGGCCTTGCTGGAGAATATCCCTCCAAGCATATCCGATCTTTCCACATGTGGTGTTTATCCCATTCCATTATTGATGATTCCATCCATCTTAGATTGTTCCAACGCAAGCTTACAGGTGCAGCTTCTAAGTGGTATGTTGATCAGCCCACTTCCTCTCATACCACCTTTTCGACTCTTGCCCGGGCTTTTTTATCTTACTTCCAGCTTCCCCTTCGTTATGACACTGGTATCGAACTTTTGACTTCTTTTCGTCAATCATCTGCGACCCGCCTATCCGATCATGTCCAGGAATGGCGGCGAAGAAAGAGCCTATGTCAATATCCTACCTTCGAAGACCATGTCTATATGGACTGGTTCCTTAGATCTCTCTTGCCACCTATCAGGAAAGATGTCGCATCGCATTTTCCTCAAACCGAAGAAGCTGCCCTCCAAATGGCGTTAAAATACGACCTGATCTACGCTCAGACGGGTTATGTTTATACTGTTCTACCTGACCTCCCTAGACCCAGCAATGCCCATGCACCGAGGGCACCTCATGCCGCTAACAGTATCGTTGGAGCTATCTCTCATCCATCTGCTCAACCTCCCATGAGCTATGGTTTCCCTGGGGGAGGGGGCACCACTTTCTGCACTTCTCCCCCTCCCAGTAGCTCGCATCGAGGATCCGGCATGCCTCCTCTTTCTGCCCAACCCCCTGTTACCCAGCCTCATTATCATCCATATCCACAGCCTAGTGCTCCAACTCCTACAACATTAGCACTCCCACCTCCATTGTCTTCTCAACCCCCGCAATAGCAGCAACCACCCCCTCAGGGGCAGGTGTATGCACAACAGAGTGCGACCAATCCTTTCCCACAGCCAAGCTTTGTGGCTAACCAACCACCTCACGGACCGGTACCCACTCAACCTCGTACATCTAGTACCTCTGATTACCAGATCCTCATGATGAACTTTGACCAACCTATAACCACTGACCTTAACCTTCACACTCAGTCCCGTCCATACCCCCAACCTCTTTCTCCATCTGTCCCCGAATTACCTTCTTCAGGTTCTACAGAGCCTCTTTCGACAACTTATGGTCCCTTGCATATCCCTCCACCCAAAGCCGAGGTTCATACCAAGATTCCTAAGGGACCCTTATACCGAAATGCTGCTTCTGACCGAGCTACCCATTCGTTTAGCATAGTAGATGAGCTGGCCCAATATTTTTTTGCCATTTCAACACTGGAACTCCTCCAGTCGTGCCCCTCCCAAAGAAAAGCTCTACTATCTGCCCTGGGCATTGTAGATCTAGTAGATGACCAATTGATTGTTTTTGATGCCCATCAATCGAAGTCTCCTCCTCTTCCTGCTTCCGTAGCTTTCCAAATCTCAGTCAACATCCGGAATGCTAACATTTCCCGGTGCATCATTGACGAGGGGGCATCCACCTGTGTGATGTCTGCTTTGCTTTGGAAACAACTCGGATCTCCTGAGTTGGCCCCTTCCAAGATCACTCTTCGAGTGTGGGATGGCCACGCCTCCCAGACCATTGGCCTTTTCCATAATTGTCCCATCACTCTTGCGGGCAAGACTGTTTACGTTGACGTTGAATTCATCGACGCCCCTCTTGATTATAACATTCTTTTGGGGCGTAGCAACACCTATGCCATGTCTGTTGTCCCATCCGCAGCCCACCGCAAGATGTTTTTCCCTCACAATGGAAAGATAGTCACCATCAACCAGTTGCTGTATCATGATCCAAAATCTTAGACCTCCCCCGAGTCAACCCTCTCTTCTGTAACCAATAAACAAACCATTGATTCTTTGACCAGTGTTTCCCCCGGCGTCTACAAAGACTCCTCCTTGCTTGGAACCTTCCTTGGTCTTCCTCCTCCCCCTGTCTCTGATCCCAGCTTAGCGAATTTTTGCATGATGCAATCGTCTCGGGCTGCCCTTAAACAACCTGTTTCGGCTAGTCAGCAACCTCAACCTCACCTGCAGCAATCCACTCCTAGCCCTTCGCCTCAGCTGCCCGAACTTCTTCTCCCTAGACCTTCCCATCTAGCTAATACTCATGAGCCTCTTTACTCTCCTGGAACAGTTCCCCCAAGCCTTAGCCATTTAGGAGTCGTCCCACCTGGCCATTACCCCTCTGGTCAGATACCTTTCCTTACTCCCCCTCCTAGAGTTTATTCGGTCCCTCTCTTAGCCAACCTCTCCCTCCCTAACTTGACCTTGGGTATTCCAACCACTACCTCGCCTGGTCAACCCAAACCTTATCTTGCTTTGACCCCATTTGAACCAGTCCCCATGACTCCTCCCACTGCAACAGTGCCTCAACCACCTCAACAGGAACCACCTCCAGTTGCGACCACTTCGGGTAAGATTGGAAAATCTCGCAAGGGGGCATCAACCGACAAGACTTCCTCGAAAAACCTTGCCCCTCCTCGGCCTCCAAAGCGTACCATCCAGTGTGCCTTGTGTGATTTTGTCGGTCACTCCACACATACTTGCCCTGAATTGCCTCATCTGAAGCCCATGGTTAATGTCGCGTTCCCTGAGTCCATGGTCCCAGAAGCCTTGGTTCCTTCCGTGCCCATGGCCAAGAACCCCAAGACTATTCACACCAACCACCCCTGTGCTTTGTGTGATCTCCATGTCCATTACACCCACCTTTGTTCCCACCTCAAGGACTTCCGCACCTCTCTAGCCGCGGTCTGCCAATTCGAGGCCAAGCGCAACGAGTCCACCTCTCCCCTACTTGCGCATTTTGCTTCGGCAAAACTACTAGACATGACGGATCCCATTGACATTCCCCCTCCTGATGTCGAGATGACGGAGCCTTCTTCCACCATCTTCTACCTATCATCATCCATGAGACCCTCGGGGAACATTCCCTCTGAATCCTCCCCTGTTGTTTCGCTTGACCTTCCTTCAGCGATCACCTTGGGCTCAACATCTATAGATCCTTTATCTGCTTACTCTTCGGTCACCCCTTGTGACGATGCACATGTGAACCTCTCTTCTCATGATGATGAGTTAGGTAGCTTCGCCGTGTCAAGTGGTCTTTCTTCCACCAGTCACCCCATATTCTATCACGATGATGACCTTATGGAAGGAATCATCTCCCCTGAATTTCTCTCTTCCCCCTTACATCGAAAACATGCATTTGAACCACATACACCTTGTGGCCATTACATTGCAACCCAATGTTTGGGTAAGGGGGCACCCATATTTGAGAGACCAGGAGAAGTAATTCTCCACAACTCTCCTAGTGTATCTGGTTATGTCAACTCTAGTACCATTATTCTTCCACATTTAGAAGAACCTCTAGAGCCCCATACCCCTTCAGATCACTCTCGGGATGATACCCCTTATCGTTCCTTCATTTTACATCCGCAACCCAGTCTCTTAGACATTGTTGTTGACCCACCTATAGGTTTTCTAGGATAGCATCAGTTCATTATCTCCAAATACTCTATTTGGGATCGTGGAACCAGGTATGCCAACCAGCAACTTAAAGTCCATTTGATTCATATATGCAATACTAAACGAGATTGGTAATCCTCCATTGCCTTTCTCCAACTGCATAACCATAACGAAAACAAATGGTGCACCATATCCTTCAAAATTGTTTAAATTCCCCTTTTTCTACATACATTTTGGCCTGACCACAACATGCTTGGGGGCACCTATGCCCCTCAACCATAAATATCCTAGATCTTAGCCAAAACAACACTAAAACCCCCTTTCTCTGCCAGGTCGCACTCTTCAGGTCATTTCCTGGGACATGTCGCAGTTTTCTGCCCAATACCTGCTACCCAGGTCACAGAACAGACCCCAAAAAGTGTGACCTGGCCTGTTCATGAGCTCTGGGTACCTTTTAGTTTTTAGTACCTTGATCCTTCACCAGGACACATTTTTTCCATGAAGAGTCTATTCACCTCTCCTACAAATCGAATTTCTTCACTTACCATACTTGTACTTGGGACACCCCTTTGTCTCCTTACTTGTCTTTGTTCGTGTTGATTTTTGTCATGAGTTACCCTATTGTACTCATGTTTTTATGGTTCCCCATTGGACCTTTACTGTGTGGCAGCACCATCGAGTCGCCCTTATTTAGAGCATCTAAATTGCGTCATCATCAGTCATGGAGTCTATCTCACGTCCCTTTGTATCCCACTATAGTCCTCCATCCTTCATTGCTTGGTCCCTCTCTCGTGTTGCACATTATGGCCTTCAGTACCATTTTCCCCTATCCCTCATAATAGTGTGTGAGTCGCTGCCAAGCCATTCGTGCCCTTTATGCTCTAACAAGGGAAGTCGTCCACCCGCTACTCAGTATTCCTCGTTTCATTATCATCATCAGTGTCCGTCTGTTAGTCACTCCACTATTTTCTCCCGTGCCTTAGTTGAGATTCCCTTGTTGCCTCACCTATGGTGGACCTAATTCTGTCGACATCAACTCATTTACTCCAGAAGCTAGGTCTGGGGGGCAGTGTACCTTGGTTCGAGCTCTTTTTAGCATGATCGTTATCTATACACTTGATAGTCCAGTGATGCAGCAATAGCTATTGGTGATTCCCGGGTGTGTGTGAGATGTCTCAACCCTCACGAGGGGGTGGCCCTGCAGGTAGCCCCCCACATGCCTGGCTGACTTCCTGATTTCCGCCCTTGATGCAGCTCCTCCCATTTGATGATATCAGCCTCAACCGCTTGTGGCGCCTCTTCGATTTGCACGTATCAGTCAGATTTTGCGAGCCCTTCCCCGTGTGTAGGGGGCATTTGGTTGTATTTGTATCTCATGTACTACCATATTATTGTATAAGTCCTGACAATTATTCCAGGCATCGCATGTATCTGGGATTCATCATGTTATTTATCTGGCTCATGTTTAGGCCAGCACATGCTTCACTATTGCGTTCCGTGGTTTTCCGGGCACCTTATTCTTTGTACTTTGTCTCGGTGGGCATAGGTATGCCTCCCCCGCCGCCTTTAGCACAGGTACCACTTCATACACTAGAGACTTGTTGCACCTGTAAGTCATATCTCCTCAGGGTCTAGTCCTTTAGCACATCAAACAACATTACACTTCTCTCTCTCACTTCCCTTTTGATATCTAGTGATTGAGTTCTTACAACGTACTTCGGTCATACGATTTTCTCCTAACACTCGCACGTTGGGGGGAAATCTGTTACACCATTTTTTTGGTCATCTAACCTATTATTATTAGATGAACCCAAGTACACCATGTAAGACCAATTTTACCCTAAGTAAAATTGCTTTCACATATAAAATAACTCATTTGGTCATATTTAACCCAAAACAAGGAAATTAATTAAATAAATCCTTATTTATTTAATTATTTCCTAAGAACAAGTTATTTAAATCATTATTTAAATAATATTCTTATTTAAATTTGACTAAATCATCCATAAATAATTAAATAAACCATTATTTATTTAATTATATTCCCATCATTCCCCTAAAATGATAAATAAATCATTTATTTATTTATTATTTATAAATAAAGGAATTGACCCAAGTCAAGAATCCTTTTCCCTCCAACAAATATAATAAAATATTCCTAAAAGGTGCTTCTAGAATTCGATTAATAACATTTTATTCATGCACCGAGTTCTAGACTGCCCCAATATTTTGTTATAAATAGGGGGGTTTTCCCCATTAATTAGTCACCTTCATTGCATTAGATCACACTAGATCTATTCTTGCTCACCATTTTCCATTTTTGCTTTATGAACTCCCATTGAGTTCCATGTTTGTTTTTCTACACCACTAAGAGAGAGAAATGTTAGATCTGAAACACTGAGGACTTTCAAGAACCCATCCCACTGAGGAGAACCGGAAAACACCTTTCTTGTTTTCCTCTCAGGTGCCCCATTCTTTAATATAATAAAAAATTCTTTCAAATACATTGTTCTTGTCTTGTCCATTGGATTTATGGAGCCATATTATATTTTATCTGCTTAATGTCTTTTGTGCTTAGATATGAACTTGTGCAGCAAACTTAAAGATAGTTTGCGGCCATAATCGATGTTAGGGCTATTTGTTATGCGTAGCTAAAGTGATCTTTTACGACGAAAGATTCATACTAACACTAGGATTAGACAGTCTAGTTTGTTGTGGATCCAAGGCATAAGGCAAAACTGCTCTTTGGACTGAAAACTTTGTAGAAAACTGAAAACAAAA